>VNKC01001943.1:0-106938 GCA_008042775.1 Drosophila pectinifera
AATATAATAATAATAATAATAATATAATAATAATAATATAATATAATAATAAGGATCACAGGCAAGTCATGGTAAGTTCTGTTTATTCATTTGCGTATGAAAGTAGAGAACGTATTACTTTTGTATTCCCAGTGCTCACATTTGAATGGAATAATTATTCCTCTACTATAAAACCTAATTTTAAAATAAATTATATACCAGATATATTTATTTTCAGTGCCCTGAAGAAGCAGCTCTTCTCGTATATAGTTTTTCGCCTCTGCTCTTTCTGCTTTGTGTTAACCCTCATTTAGCATAAACAGCGGCCAAAGCTGAAGAGGCTGAGGCTGAGGCTGATGGAGCAGACTGGATCCACACACAATAGCAGTTAGTTTACGGCTGTTGCTTGAGTTGCAGTTGCAGAAGTTGCTGCTGCTGCTGCGGCTGCTGCAGTTGCAGTTGCAGTTGCAGCTGCGAGCACTGCCAGCAAGCTCGGCAGCCACATTAAACGCTCGCACGATTTTCTCGTTGCGGCTGAGTGACTTGTGCCGTCGTGCCAGCAGCAAAAAGAGTTTTCCATTGTGCTAAATATGCGAGATTTTCCAAAACAATGCAGCGAGGTGGGAAATGGATGAGGGGGGAGCAAGGAGTGCAAACCAAAGGCGATCCTGTCGGTGTCAGATCGCGCTTAATTAGCCCGAATCGAGGGATCTACTTTGTAATTTGTTTGCTTTGCTTAATTGGCCAGGAAGGAGTTTCTAAGATCATTTAAGATTCCTGTTGGAAAATACATTTTCTTGGCATTTATTTCTTTAGCTTATTTTGGCTTCTTTTCCCCTAAATCCTTAACCATACATTTTCCAACACCTCTTGGAATAGTTTTTCCATTTTGGCCCCTCGAGGCAAATAGTTTGACGCAAAACTTAATTAGTTTCCCTGCCATCTCACCTGGAGGGGGGTTCTTCTCCTGCTTTATTTACTGCCTCCCAACCCGTCAGCTCCGTCTTTCCCTCTTTCCCCCAACAACTATTCACCCGTAGTGGCTTCATTAGGTTCGGGTTCAAGTAGAGTTGACCGCCCCGGGGCTGAGGCCCCTCGGATCCCCGCCCCGGCTCACTGTTCGCTGTGTCCAACTGTCTCGACTTGTCTATTTCAGTTTTCAATGCACTTTACGAGCAGCTCCAAGGTAGGAGCCCCAGAACAGTTGAACTCCACTCAATGGACACGGCAGCGCGGGGAGAAGGGGTGGGGAAAATGGGCAAGAGGAGCGTTCAGCGTTCAACGTTCGTTCTGTTGTCCAACACACGATGATTTATTTGGCATACACGCAGCAAAAGAGGGGGGGAGGTTGGCGGAGGAGCTACCTGCTCGAGGTGGAGTATACACTCAGAGAAAGCAATCAACCTTTAGATATTTCATATCAAATTTTGATAAATATTAAATATCACACTCTGTCTTTATTAAAAGAGCCAGTTTAGAATAATAATATAAATAGAAATAAATAGAATAATAATATAAGCTTATTAATATTATATAGAAAGTATTAGAAATTCTATATTATAATATTATATATGTTAAATTATTGTATATATAATATATATATTATTATATTTATTATATATATATTATAATATATTATAATATATTATTGTATATATATTTCTATTTTCTGCACTAAATTCACTTAGCAATTGATGAAAAAATTTATACTTAATATAAAAAATATTATAATATTAATTTTGAGTAAAAATTGAAACCAATTGACACCCTTTGATTGGTTAAACCTATTTCTTTCCGTGTACCAATCCCAACTTAGAACCCATGGAAGCTTTTTACGTTTTGGTGGCACTTGGTTGACTATTATTTTTCATTTGGGGCGCTCAGCTCGCAGGCGGTCCAAGTGAAAATTATTTCAAGATACTGCTGGGCAAACGCACGGGCACGCACAGATACAGATACATTTGCGGATACAGATAGAGGCAGAGCCGCAGATACAGATACAGATACAGAAACACGCACATGTGTGGAAAGAGCTGCAACATTATTTCTTGCGCTCCCTTCTGCCACACTTTGTTACACGATACCTAAACCGAGGCTCAATGGAGGACGAGCCAGAGACGGAGGGAGGGGGGCAGAGGGAGAGGTAGGAAAGTGGCAGGGTCTAGTACAAAATAAACTTCAAAGATACATTTGCGCTTCACTTGAACCGTAGAGCGTAGAACGCCAGCCGGAGCGAACTAAGCTGCACACACACACATGTGTGTTGTCTGCGTATCCATAGTATCCGAGTATCTGTATCTCGTTGGCCGGAATGAAGCTGTGTACAAAATTGCGTGCGTAATTCCCCTTTGTCTCCTGCTCCTCCTAGGAATTTATGTAGGGATAAGGACCAAATGTTTCACCCGAAAAATACAGCACAAAGATATAAGTGGAGGGCGGCGGCCCAGTGGATTTTCCCGGCTCTACCTGAACTGCAGTACCTGTGCGTGTCTTAGGGCCATGTTGCCGGTCATCACTTAACTACTTTCAACCTACGATATGGGATTTCAATAAGAAAAATCAATGAATCGTAGGTAAAACCCATATTTATAAGAAAGATAGAAACATTAATCGCTCCTGTAATCAGTTTCACACATTTCCATTGTAAAATAGATTTTACATATTTAATTTACCATAAAAATATGCAAATAAATGATCATAGCAATCATTTAGGAATTAAATCAAGTCTTCTTAGCTTCATTTGATTGGTAATAAATATATTAATATAAAAGAAAACTATATTTCAAAGGCTCAAGCCTTTAACAAAGTAAAATGGTTACTGTCACCCGAAATAGAGTAATATTCTCTACAGCACTTTATCAATCAATTTCTAACCCCAAGAATGTTGACAAATTGCAGAATAAATTATAATTACAGCCATTCCCTGGCTTGAACCCTTTTTCAGAAATTTAATCAGACAAAGACTAGTTTCCTTAAACCCCCATACCCTAACTCCTCACTGATGTGTGTGTGAAGCTTGGAAAGCGGAAAACTTGATGAAAAACTCATAAACCAATCGTGCGCCCTTTTGACCAAAATGGCAAAGGCAACCCAGTCCCAGTCGGGAATAAATGCAAAGAAATCGCAGGGAGAGCTGGGAAAACAGGATAATTATTCAAACACTTTCAAAGTCAGATACAGAACGGAAAACGTTGTATTGAAAATGTGTTTCGGGAAAAACTTTGTCGTTGCAAGAGACCCCGACAAAACTAAAGGGGATGGTTTTGGTTTGGGTTTGGTTTTGGTTTTGGGTTTTGGGTTTGTGTTTTTGGACTGTTCGGTTCTATTCAGAAGGATGCACTCCCGGGGAAGCGAATCGAAACGAGACGAGAAGAGACGGAAAAAAAACATATGCGGGACCATATCCTGTAAGCGGTGTACACACACACACACACACACACATGAGTGTGCGAGTGCCAGACGAAATATAACCGAAAAGCAGGCGAAGGTTGTTCAACCACCGCAGGAAAAGACTGTGAGGGGGAATAGCACAGCCTCTGCCTCAGCGGAGAGCAGCTGTTCCAAACAGTGGATGGGCTTGGGATGGAATGGGATCGCTATCGGAACGGCGGCGGTATTGTGACTGGGATTGAGGAGACTCGTAAATAAAACTATGCATGTGCACTGCTTTCGATTTTGGCCTCATCTTTTTCGGTGGTTGGACCCGGCCCAAATACAAGCACGAGTGCCATGCGGGAACCGAACTCCCGGCCTGAGATTAGCACAGGATTTGCGAGCCGATCAAAATCAGATGGATATAGTGGAGTGAGAAGGAATGGGCCTGGCGGGAAGTCGAAGCTGGGAATACCTTAGGAAGTCTAGTATAAGTAAGGAGTTAGGTACTATAGAGTGCCTTAAAAGTATATGCAGTTAATAAACCTATAAAATTATCATACTTTGTAGTAGATACCAATTTATTTTATACTAAATGCATAGTTAAATTTATATAATAACTGAAACCCTACATTGTGCTAGTTTTATGGCCAAAATAATGAGCCTGACGGGAAGTCGAAGCTGGGAATACCTTAGGAAATCTAGAACAAGTAAAGATTTAGGTACTATAAAGTGCCTAAGAACTATATGCAGTTAATAAAACTATAAAATGATCATACTTTGTACCAGATAACATTAATTTTATACTAAATGCCTAGAATGGGCCTGGAAGAAAGTCGAAGCTGGGAATACCTCAGGAAATCTAGTAAAAGTAATGGGTTAGGTACTATAGAGTGCCTTGAAACTATATGCAGTTAATAGAACAATAAAATGATCATACTTTGTAGCAAATATTATCTATTTTATACTAAATGCCTCAGGAAATCTAGTAAAAGTAATGGGTTAGGGAAGCAAAAGGTACTATAGAGTGCCTTAAAACCATATGCAGTTAATAAGACTATAAAATTATCATACTTTGTAGCAGATACCAATTATTTTATACTAAATGCCTAGAATGGAAGTAGCGGGAAGTAGAAGCTGGGAATACCTTAGGAAATCTAGTAAATATAATGGGTCAGGTACTACAGAGAACCTTAAAACTATATGCAGTTAATAAACCTATAAAATGATCATACTTTGTAGCAAATATCATATATTTTATACTAAATGCATAGTAAAATTTATATAATAACCGAAACCCTACATTTTGCTAGTTTTATGGCCAAAATAATGGACCTGGCGGGAAGTCGAAGCTGGGAATACCTTAGTAAGTTAGTACAAGTAATGGGTTAGGTACTATAGAGAACCTTAAAACTATATGCAGTTAATAAGCCTATAAAATGATCATACTTTGTAGCAAATATAATCTATTTTATACTAAATGCATAGTTAAATTTATATAATAACTGAAGCCCTACATTGTGCTAGTTTTATGGCCAAAATAAACCATAAAGTTCATCACCATAAACAATAAAGGCCATTTAAAGGCTCTGGATAGCTCTTTCCTGTTGCCAGGGAACTGGAATGGGCCAAAACAAAGCCAGAGTCCAGGCTCGGAGAGCCTAAAAATAACAGGAACGGGCTAAGCCAAGACAGTTGGTAGGTGAGTGAGCCTAGACCAGAGACACCTTGCCAAGAGGCCGCCGCCGCCGCCGCGCTGACCAGGCCAAGACTCGGGATGCCAGGCTGAGGAGGTCCAGGTCCAAGATCCGAGAGTCCACAGGCACACCGCACCGCAATTCGTGCAGGAAGCGGGTTTCGTCGATGCAGGCAAAAGGTTTACACTGTCTTTTTCCAACCGCCCGTCCACTTGTCCATCGGTCCGTCGTCTGCCTGCGCACCTCCCAAAACCAGTTGCAGGTAGTTTAAAGTAAAGCCCAAAGATCTTCGCTCATTCGCTCGTCTTTTGGGATACCTTATAGCATATTTCTTATGCGACTGACTGCTGCGCAACCCGAGTCCCAGTCTGCCCCGTCCCGGCGACCCGCACATACACACCGATATACCTACGGTTCGGATACAAAATATATATACTTATATATAATTCTCTGCCGTTTCTTGACTCTTTCGAGTCGTCGGCCGGTTGCATTGGGAAAAATTCGTAGAACTTTGCCTAGGATTAATTGGTTGAATGTTTGTTGTTCTTGTTTCGTTAGCGTCGTCTCTATTTTTTTGTCTGTTTTTGTTTCCAGAGTGCCATTTCTGGGAAACAAATTATAAATTGAGTAATCTAGCAGTAAGTATCGCCTTCGGTTTTTTATTAGAATCATTTCAAGTGTTTAGTGTCCTGGCTGGGGGGAGAGGCAGATAAAATCAAAGAGGTTTAAGTAATTGCAGGATTTTTAATGGTCAGCATTCCTTTTGGAAAATTATCAGAAGCATTTTGGAATTAATTACTCAACTTTATTTAATTTTAGCTATTTTAAACTAAGAAACTACTTTAATACATTGACTAATCGAACATTTCTCTAAGGAACACGACCAAAATAAATTTACCAAAGAAAAGAAAAACTGACTTTTATAAGCGGATTCCGGTAAAGTTTTTATTTTTCTCAGCCATGTTGGCCAACTTTGGCCAAAAACTAGAACTACTTAACGACTAGCGCTACCTTTTCCTTCCTTCCTTCCCCTCGTACCTGCAAGCCACGCTTCACCTGCTCTTGCCACACGAACTCCCCCCACAAGCCCCGACCTCTGGCCTCTGAAACAACACCACCCTCGACTAAGAAACCGTAAACAAAAATAAATAAATAAAAAAGACATGGCCTAGCCTAGGCCAGGGGCCGGCTGCATCTAACAAGTTCGACATTTGGCACTTGAATTTAACGCTTGATTGCATTCCAAGCCCAAGTTTCAGTCACTGGACAGGATCCTTACATATACACTATATATAAGGAGCACAGCTGCCATAACTTCAACTTGCACAAGTTCAACTTTCTGTTATTAAAACAAAATTGAGTAGCAAAAGCCAGCAACTAAGGAAGTTCCAACAGAACTTCAACTGCAAAGCACTCACACTTAAATCTTGTTTATGAATAGGAAACAATAATTGGCGGTTATCCAAAAATACTTTACTTGTCGAAGTCTTAATTCGAGTTATTCACATAGAGGAGAGTCTATATTCTATAGAGAAGAGATTCGAAAATAATTCTGTTGAAACTGAACTTTAGAATTTAAATAATAGTAGTACAACTTCGACTATATATTAATATATTCCTTTAGAGACTGCCAGACCCACACGGTGGAGATGATGGCTTTGAAAAGCCAATCCAAACGTCAACGACTTCATTCTGCGGGTTCCACTTTCAGTTGGCCAAAGGGAGTCGGGGACTTAACTTGGGCTTCTCGGGGGAAAGGGGGGCTTTAAGGGGATATAGCCGCACTCGAGCCTCTCCTCATAGTTGGCCTTTCTACACTTTGTGTTTTCTTTTAGCCCAGCTCCTCCACTTGTGGCTCGTCTTCAGACTTCCTTGTGCCCAGGCCCACAACATCCGCACTTCATCCGCAACCCCTACCCTTCGTGTGCCAGTTTTTCACTGGCTTCCCGGCGGACCAATCCCTTCCCCAACTCCGCGGACCGAAAGGCCCCCTCTCCCGATAAACTGGCCTCACTTTGCGTTTTGATTATAGCCGGAAATGCCGTTTTACACGTGAATGAAATTTGTAAAAGCAGCGTTGCCGAACTTCAGACTCTACACTACAAATAAATTGATAGGAAGCCGAGTTTAAATAATAAATGGGAACTAGTTTATACACAATGGCAAGAGGAGATCTATTTGCAGCTTTTTTTAAGTATTATTTTGTTTGTTTTGGCATTTACCAAATGGCAGACTCTCATTTTTATCACAGCTTTTTGATTGGACACAAAGGCATTTTTAGAACCCCATTTAACACATTCTATTAAGTAGATATGGTTAAGAGTAACCTCTAGTCCAAGTGAGTTTTACTGCCTGTAGAAAAATATACCTAATATCTATATATTCAAAGCTGGAAACTATTATCTACAATCCACATTAGAGTTCTTTCAGTGAGTTACAAAACTAAACAGATGTAGCCGTTAGATATGAAGTTAAACCCGTTTAAGCAACAATTAATGTACAATTTTTCGCACAAAAATGCAAATCAAAGGAGAGAGTCAAGGGGAGAGGCAAAAGCAAGGGAGATGGTAACATAAAAAGAGGCAACAGCGAAGGGAGAGAGTCCGCTTAGGGTAAGAAATATATTATAGGAAAAATCCACCCTCGGGGGGCCAGGCCAAAACGTTGGCAACTGCACAAAGGCACAAAATCATGAAGGACAGCTCGAGGCTCTGAACTGGGACTGGGACTGGGCCTGTGACTGGGCCTGGGCCTGGGACTCGCACTGAGACTGGGCTCAGAATTGAAATGAGCACGAGGTATGAGGATGTTGACGTTGCCTGCTGCACAGAAAACAACAACAGCAACAAGCACACACTCCAAAAGGGTTACAGAATCAAAGGCCTAAACAGAAGGTTGCTGAACCCACGGCGAGACCGTGACAAAAAAGAACATAGCCTGGAAAAAGGCATGGGGTGTGCCAGCCTGAAAGTGGACCGAAGTTGCAAATACCCTTGCAGATATTTGTTTACATGTTTGTTTATTTAAAAGCTAGTATGGTACGCTGTAAGCATAACTAGCCATTCGAGCTCAAAGTAAACATGGCTACAAAGCAGCGAATGCCTTTACTTAGGCAACTCACATATAATATTTAAAGTATTTAATAATTTCTAAAGTATTTAATAATAAGCTGGTTCTATTTATTTTAAAGTTAGTACAATTTATTTGTGGGTCTCTATGCTAATATTTAATTACACAAATTAATAGAAACTCCCTTAGTAATAAACGTTTTAATAGCAGTCTTTTATGACAGTGATTTTATTTTTATAATCTTTACTAGGAGAAACTTAATATATTACCAATATTTTTTTACGTACAGAGTTTTAAGGCTTTTCCTAATATTTACTAGAAGAAACCTAATATATTAACAATATATATTTACGTAGAGTTTTAACGCTTTTCCTAATCTTTACTAGGAGAAACCTAATATATTAGCAATATTTTCCCAGGAACCTTTGTTAAACAAAAGAAAAACACACCCACTTAAAAGATATTCCTTTATAAAGGGATATACACCCGACTAGACTTAATTACCAGGACAACTCCCACTCCCAGCCACTGAAGGGGTATCCTGCATTTAATCAGAATTATGGAAGGATGATCTCGTACTCACCAGACAACGCCGAATGCTCCATAGCCGATGGGACGATCCGGCTGGACATCCTGCGGAACGGCCGGCGGCTGATAATAGGGAGCCGCTGCGGCCAAGATTGCGCTGGCGCCCTGTGGCGCACCACCGGCAGCACCACCCTGTACCAGTGACATCGAAACGCTCATTGATGGACTACGCGGCGGGCTTTCCAAATAATTCGAGCAGCTGCACCCGCTTCTGGCTGTTGCTATCGGTGTCTCTGTTTCTCTGGCCGACTCGTGTTCCGATGGAGCTCAGTTCCGGGATGGTGGTGGTTTCGACTGTGGACGTGGATGTGGTTCTGGTTCTGGTTCTGCTGCTTCCAGTGCTGGTGGTGACTGAGGCGGTGGTGGTGGTGGTGGTGCTTGGCTCGATGTGGGAGAAATGGTGTTGATTGCTCAATGGATGCCGCTGGGGGCTACTGATGGCCGCCATTCAATTGTTGGCCATTTGTTGCTGTTTGGTTGGCTTCTATTCTATTCTATTCTATGCTCCTTGTTGTTAACGTCGCTTATTGGACACTTTTTACTTATTTAAATGAGATTTGAGTACATTTTGGAGAACTGGAAAGAAGGAGAAGGACAGATAAGCAAACATTAATTGTTAGGTTATTTATTAACAAGTGAACAATTTAAATGCAAATTATCCACACGTTTTGAGGGAATAAATTTAAAGAAAGTTTGAATTAAAAGGTTTTCTTTTTAAATGTCTAAAAAAACCACTTGGATAATTTAAATTAGAGTTGGAGGATAAATATTAGTCAAAAGTTCATAGAAATTAAAACCAACTTAATTGCAAAATTATTGAACCAAATTGAAATGCAATTAAACTACTAATAAACAAATTATGACCTATAATTATAATTGTCTTTATGGGATAATAAAACTGTGCCATAAATAAATTCATATTAATGGCGCTATTTTTATGTTTCAGTTTGTGTGTAGATTAGATTAACCCATTTAATCGCATTTAATTTAAGTTTCTGCTCTAGGTTCCGTTTGTTCACTGTACTTTAATTGCAATTACTTTTGTTTGCTTTTCAAATTTTTGGTGGCAAATGAAGCTGCACAAGAACAACAACACACAAAAAACCGAAAACAGAAAAACAGGAGAGAGGAGGGATAAAGAGAGAGCGCGAGAGAGTAGGATATGAAAAGTGCCGTTAGCTGACTGTCGCGACCGGGGCGCGTCCGTGTATTACAATTGTAAGAGTATGCTGTAAGTGTGTGCGTGCCAGCGCGCATGTGAGTGAGATTCTGCTGATTCCCGAATCTGAGTGAGATTTTTCAGCTGCGCTGCCTGCGCGTGGCTGCAGAAAGCCGCTCAAAAGCGCCATTTGAGCGGGAGTGCGACGGCAAATAAAAAAATGGAAAACCACAGTTTTTACACAAATTTAAGGAAAGCACTTGCGAGCAAACAAAACACAATGCTGAGAAGAACAGGCCCGCCGTCAAACTCTCTCAGAAGACAACAACGGGAAGGCAAACTTAAAACTCAAACGAAATGCAATAAAAAAAACGGGACAAAAGAAATTTTTGCCCGGGGATAAATAATAATTCCCAGGGCTTCGTTTTTCCTAGCTTTTCCTGGGCTAATTAAACTGGCGTTTCCACCTTTGATTTACCTTAAAAAATGCACAAAATATTTGAGCAGCGACGGTTGTGGCAGCAGTTTTTCTTTTTGTTATTTTATTTTATTTTATGGTATTATTTTTACTATTTCCGACTCTTCCGCATTTGTGGGAGCGAGACGGACGAACAAACGCGCCGGGAAAGTGCGGGGGAAGGGGGACTTTGTGCGTGTGTGTGAGTAAGATAGAGAGAGACAGTGAGAGAGATAACAAGGTAAAACACTCGAAATGAATTTTGTAATTTTCTTAATTATTATTGTAAAAAACGCGAGACGACTTTGTTGTTGTTTGTTGTTGCTGCTGCTGCTGCTGTGTTACTACTACTACTACTACGGCCACGGCGGCTGCTCACACACACACACACATAATAACACACTAAACACACGTACAATATATGCAGCAGACAAACAAACAATTGCCTGGGTCACGTTTCTGGCTCTCTCGCAGCTTTTATTTCATTATCTTTGTTATCACACGGCCGCGGGGCGTGGCTGGGGACATGCATAGAACATCAGCTGCAATTACTTGGGCTCTCCGGCTCTTCGCTGCGTTCTTTTGCTTCGATTTTCGATCACACGCGGCGTCTTTTCCACCGAATTCTTTCGTGCGCTTTGCTGTCCCGTTGTTCCGCTGCGGTCGAAAGTTGAGAGAGAACTGCGTGAGCATATTTGCTTCTCTCTTACTTTGCCAGTCACGATAGTATCGCGGGGCAAAATGCACTAAAAAAGCCAGAGCAAGACAAACATAGTACTTCACGAAATGTGGCAAACATTGGGTGCGTTCAGCTGAACAAAATATTAACCATTCAGTAATTATTAAAATTTGTGATTAAGACAATTGTTTCTCTTTTAATACTGTATATTTTGATTTTGATATGTATCAAGGATGATTTCACTAAATATTTACATAGGACGATGGAAAATTCATTAATTATGATCACATGGATAAGGGTGATACACTGCTGATTTACAGTTGAAACCAAAGACCATTTTAAGTTATTTTCTTTATTAAAAATTGATTAAAATATAAACCGAAAGTGGAAAAAAATGAGAAAAGTATATTAAAAGTATTAAAGAGATGTTTCTAAAAGAAAATATATTTTTAATTTACAGTAAAACTGGATTACATTGGTGTTATAAACCTTGAAGACGGATTACAAATACCTTGAAGGTGGTAGATACATAATGCATTGATATATTGAGAGTAAATAATAGCAAAAAGATATGTGGCAGATGCCATAAACCTTAAAATTAATAATAATTTACAACTCATAAAATTTAATTGGCACATATCAAAGTTAGTTGAGTTATTTCCAAAACTTAAGTCTGGTCACACTTCGCGTTTGTTTTGATTTCGTTTTAGGAAATGGACCACGCGACGAGCGAATTAAAGGAATTCCTTACTGATTTGGTAATTCCCCACCACCGCCGCAGTGTGAGCATCAATGCGGACCACATCACCATGTTGGAGGGCAGTAAAAGCCAGAAGCAGCACTCCCGCAAGCGGCGTGCCCACAAGTCGGCGACGTTGAGCCGGAGGGAGTACGCGAAGCTCGGCTTGAATACATTGCCCACCAAGCAGATGAAGTATGAGGAAGCCCTGCCCCTCCATAACCTGTGGAAGGGCTACGTGCGCGAGCACCTGGCGCTGCGAGAGGGCGGCGAGGTGCCCCAAGTCCACGAACCCCGCTACGATGAGTTCAGCAAGCAATTGGTAAAGTTGGATTTGCACGGCGCCAAGTTGAGAGTCACTCAGTCCAAGTGCCGCACGTTGGAGAATCTAGCTGGAATCTGTGTGATGGACACCAAGAATGTGCTGAAGCTGCTGGGAAAGGATCATCGGCTGCGTACCATTCCCAAGAGCGAGTGCGTTTTCGGCCTGAAGCTTGGCAACATGGAGTTCACCATCTTTGGACAGCATCTGAATATCCGTCCCGCAGAGCGTAGTGTTAAGAAAATCAAGAATTTTGTGGAGCCATTCATGTAGATTATTAGCTTAGAAATAGAATCTAGTTACGTTTATAATAAATACAAATCAGGATGAAGAAATCTGTAGACTTTTCCTTAGATTTCTTGACAAGGCTGTCCTTTTTCCTTTTTAATACATATAAAACCGTACATTTAATGTTTTTGGGAAATATCGCGCCGCGTTCCGCTTTGTTTTAGTTTCTAGACATTTTCGTTTTAGTCGTGGGGAGAGATTCCCTGCTTTTGCCAACGTCCTATGCTGCCGTCTTGGTCATGGTAATGACGGCGGATGGGACCAAGCCGAGCACCTCCAGCGGCTTCTCGTAATCCTCCTCGGCGAACAGTTGGCGCGGAAATGTGGTCATCAGAGAGAATGGCGTTTCAATGCCGGTCTTGACCTGAATAAACACACGCACGGCCGATAGCTGTTCCTTGATATTGAAGGTTTCCTGGAGCGTGGAGCCATCCTGCAAGCGCACCTGAATACGGGTTTCGGTGTACACGCGCTGCGGAGATGTCACTGCCGGAGCCGGTGAACTGACCGTGGTGGAGCTAACCGAGGGCGCAGGCTCCGAAACGCCGGTTTCCTTTTGTTCTCTGCCGAATGAAGTAAACGAAGTTTAATGATTTTCATAATAAAACTGAAAAATAATCCTCACCTGGCCTTCCGTGCTGCCTTATCCGCCTCGATTTGAGCCCTCACCCGGTCGCGGGCCGCCTTTTCTTCATCCTTTTCACGCTTGCGCTGTTCTATAATTTTCTTCATCTCCAGCTCCTCCATGCGCCGCTTGGCCTCTGTCATATCCTTGCCGGACTTTATGCGATTCTTCTCCCGTTCCAGAGCGTCGGTCTTTTCGCGCTCCTCGCGCTCTATGCGCTTCTGCTTGAGCTTTTCCTCAATGAGAGCGAGCTGGGCCTTCTTCTCCTCCTCGGTGAGGGCCTTTTTCTCCTCCGTGGACTCTGAGAAATTGCTGTGACCGGTCTTGGCGGCGTGGTACTCCACTTCTGTGTGATCCTTCAGCACCTTGCCACAATCGTCGCATTTCAGGGATTTGGCCACGAGGGAACCCGAAGCGGCTTCAGCAGCCCCACTGCTGCTGGAAGCAGCCGGCGCTGCCGAGTCCTCGTTAGAAGTTGGAGGAACCACCTCGGAAGTCGTCGGAGCGGCGACATTTGGACGAGGCGGCGGTATCTCCTCGTCGCCGTGGGCTAGCAGCCACTCCATGGCCGGCTCCACTCCCTTGTTGCTGGTCACCTGCAAAGCGTATTCTCTGCGGAAAAATACAAGAAAAAAAATCCCCTCAGTCAATTTTCGTAACTAGCCGGTGGAGAAGGATGTAAATCGGGAAAGCACCGCACACTTACACGCGCTCCCGGGGGAATCCCATATCCATCAGGGTTTGAACGTCACTCATGGCGGCTGTGTTATGTTCTCCAAACAATTATCAAATTTATAGTTTTCGTGTATTTACACACAAATTTACAATGACACACGAAAACAAAGCCCTAGGCGCAGTGTTGAAAAGCAGCGGATAAAAACTAGTCGCATCTGTGTTGCGAACTATCGATAGCTAAGTGTAGAACACTCGCGGCCTAAAAATAGCTCTAAATAGCTAAGTTTTGTTTACATTTTCAACATTAAATAGATAAATAAATAAATGTTAAAAAAGTGTTGAGTTTTTATAAAAATTCAATTATTTCGCTAACTTGCTTGTAAAAGAGATAAATGTAATTAACGTTCGGAAATAAATGTAATAGTGAGAAAATGTAAAAAAAATGCTACTGAAATTACCATATCAGATAAATGAAAATATCTCCCAAAATAAATTGTATTATAGGTCTATAAATAACTCGAGAAACAGCCATATATATATCTAGAACAATCAGCTGTTTTCGGATAGTGAGCGCCATCGATAGTTTGACGGCGCCTGTATCGTTTTCCAGCACTGCCACCACCATCGAACTTGGCGTCGCTGCAGCCAGGAAAATAGCTGCATTTCTTTTTTAGCCTTCACCAGAGAGTTTTCGTTCCACGAGTTCTAAGATGTCGCCGAAATGCAAGACAAAGAAGATGGTTGTTAAGATACCACGCCACCCCTACTTCAACGTGCACAGTGACATCAGTCAGGAGCGCGAGGTGGAGTACCAGGTGCGAAAGTGTCGCGTCAATTTGGAACGGATAAAGTCGAATAATACGGGCAGTACGGCTCATCCCTTCCCACTCAAACCGAAGCCCAAGAGATGCATTGTGCGTGTGGCTAGACTGCCGGATGTGGAGCGCAGCGAGATTTCCGTCACGCCAGCCAGTTCCATCATAAATTCGGACTTTGACGAGGGTAATAGTAAGAGGCGGCCTTGGAGAAAAAATACATAGCTCGAACTAACCATAATTTACTTACAGACAGCGCTAGCGAATAGGAGGAAATGGAACCACACTAAAGACAAACCCAAATGACTGGAACTAACCACAGAGATTCATATACTTCTCCTGCACGGGTAGACCTATGTATTCTATAAAGGCATTACCATTTTTTAAACCCAAGCAACTTGTGGGTTTCATACACATACACATTAAATAAAACTGAACTTTATATTAAAGTCCTCCGATCTTAGTTTGCTTAATAGTGGGAAAAGGCCATAGAATTTCATCTATGTATGTATTATGGAAATCAGTTTTATGTTTTCACTGTGTGGAGTTAAAGCCAATTTCATTTAAGAACGTTAATTTATCTTCTATCAAAGAAAAGCTGAATGATAATTGCGTTTCTCTATTTATATTTATTTAATTTCTTAATTGTTTGAGAGTATGGGACTCCATACTTAATAATCTTATATTAAGTATATTAATAATCTTATATTAATTATGGAGACCAATCCATTCTTGACTTTTATGGATTTTCCTGGAATAGTTGAAAAGTGCTGCATAGTGGAATGGCTTCCACTTTGATTAACATTATCAATAAAAACTTTATTTTGAAATTGACTAAATCTCCCTTGTTATCGAATAATCGCATAAAAAGCCGGCTAAAATCGATAACTCATAAATCATATTAAAACATAATCTCAAGTCTCAAGGCAATGACTTTTAAATAGCAAAAAATATGCAAATGAATTTATTTACCCGTCGTGCAGTTTGAAATAAAAAATACACATGTATAAGTAAATATCGATATTCAAATACAGACTAATACCACCGCTAGTCAAGAGTCAGCTGTCAACACAGAAAATATTTCTGGAATAACAAAACAGCAAAATTAACCGTATCCCATATCCGTACCCGGAAAAAAGTGGAACAACCGATACGAAACCATGAACTGGCACAAGGGCAACATAGCGGAGGCCGTGGCTGAATCCAAGGCCAAGGACGCCGTCTTCGTGGTCTTCATCGAGGGTGAGATAATGCACAAATTTCTAATTTTCACCACGTCATTGTTGTGAAATCTTTGCCCCCGCGAAACCTTAGGTAAGGATGAGTTGTCCAGCAAGCTGGAGCGGTTCGTGGACGACGTGCGGGTCCGATCCCGCCTGGAGACCTCCGACTTTGTTGCCATTAAAGTGCAGGGTAACAGCTCCGCCTACGGGCAGTTCATGTCGCTATGTGAGTATTGATTCTGCCCAGTCACTCGCGAATCGCTATAGCGCCTCTTGTTTACTCTTCTTTCAGACAAAGTCGTGCCCATTCCCTCGCTCTTCTTCATCGGGAAAACGGGTACTCCTTTGGACATAGCCACCGGGATCACGGATAGTGTGGAAGAGCTGACGGCCAAGATCGACAAAGTCTTGGTTCTAGCAGGAAAGCGAGTGGAATCGCCGTTAGCAGCCAGTTCATCCGGCTCCTTTGCGGAGCAACAGAATCCCACTGCGGTCAGGAGTTTTGCCGGAGCCGATGACTCGACCAGTTTGAGCAACGACGAGGCACCAGTGGAAACAGAACCAAATCCAACAGGTAATCAGAAGACCAACACGAATTTACATTGTGACTAATAAAATGAATTCCAGTTTCAGATGTACCCCAGTCCCTCATAAATAATCCAGTCGCAGAGATACCTGCCGAGACTGTTGCCGCCTCAGTTTCGAATTCTGCCTCCGTACAAGTAGAGGAGTCGAAGGTGATTCCACCATCTGTTCCAGCTGTAGCCAGTTTTGTGTCGATATCCGGTGAATCATTAACGTCCAGCGTGGGGGAGGAGGAGAAATCCACGGTGCCTCCCACCGCTTTGGCGGCTGAAAAGAGAGCTGCTGCAGCAGCGGCAGCCAGAAAAGTGGAGACAGCCTCCACCTCCGGAACTGCAGCCCGTGATTTAGCCGCCGCTACGATTTTACCCGCTGTGCCCTTGCTCACAGCAGCGGTACCAGTTACAACGGTCCAGGGACAGGATCAAGTATCACTAACGAACTCAGAATCGCGAATGGCGGAGGTACAGAATCTGTTGGAGCAAAAGCGCCGAGAGCGACTGGAGGAGGAGAAGCAACGCGAGAAGGAGAACGAGATCAAGCGAAGGAGGGAGGGAAGGCAGGCGCAAAGCCAGCAGGCTCTGGCCAAGGAACAGGAACTAAAGAATATGCAGGTAATTTACACCTGACCCTTTCATTCAATGATATAAAGGTAGAGGTGTCCTTTCATCGATACTAATGAAATGTTTCTTTTATATGAATAGGAACGCATTCGTCGCGAACGTCAGGAGGAGCAGGCAGCCAGGGAACGCATTCGCGCACAGATCGCCGCCGACCGAGCAGAGCAGGCGCAACGCGTCCAAATCGCATCGGATGCGACAAGCACAAGCACTTCGGTGGCTGGCGCCGGCTCCGCTGCCATCACAACCGAGTCTTCGGTTAGTTCTGTAGATGAAACACGTCTGCAGATACGCCTGCCCGGTGGCATTAATCGCACCAAATCCTTCCCAGTTGGCGAGGTGTTGGGCACCGTGCGCATCTATGTGCGTAATGAACTGTTAGCGGCCAGCGATGTGCGCGACTTTACTTTGGCTGCCAGTTATCCTCGGCGGGAATTCCACACAGAGGACGAGGTGAAGACGCTGAGCGAACTGAAGCTGGTGCCCAATGCAGTGGTCCTAGTGTTGGCCAAGGAGCATGTAAATCGGGTGGTGGCCAGCGGTAGCTCTTTTATGTCCATGCTGGTTACGGTCATTTGGGCAATGATCACGCCGGCGGCCAAGGCCTTTGAGTACATTAACAAGATGGGCTTGCGACCACTGACACAGAGGTTAACCGCACTGGTGGCCAATATCCGGGGTACGCCAGGCCGACAGGGTGATGTCGGAATTATCCAGGGCGACGCGTGAGTATTACGAATTTGGATTTGCTGTCTAAATCTTATAACCTTACCCGATTTACGCTTTCAGTGCCGCTCGACGCAATATGGACATGTTCTCACTGCGACCGACACCAGCACCAGGCTATAACTACGAAGAGCCAGAGAACGCAGAGTCGACATCCACCCCCACTCCACAGCCGCAGCCGGGTACAGGAAGTACTCCGCAGCCGCATCCCACTAGCAGCCAGGCTGCATCCCAGACCTCCTCCTCATCCCAGCAGTTTCAACAGCGACCTGGAGGCTATCAGCCTCCTAGGTATGGTGATTCAAACATTCGGCGGCTGCATGACACAAAGAAGGACGACAACGAGAAGGACAAGGCCACATACAATGGCAACTCGACGCAGCAGCAATAGGATGCTTCTTAACCCTATCAGCAGCAGCCTCTAGATATCAAACCTATTCAATAACCTGTTATGCTAAATTTTAAATTAAATCAATTCAAGAGTATATTCCATAATATCAATTCGATATGTTTTTTAATTGAAACAAATTTTGAGCCTTAGTAACTAAACCAAAGTACAAGAGGGCAGAAACTGCTTTAGCTTGTTCGTTAATATTTTAGATTGAGGTGAGTCGTATCTAGTGCCAGCTCCCAAAACTCTCGTTTGATACTAAGTGTAGCTGTTGCTGCTTTGCTTGTACATTGTAGAAAAACCGTGGAAGGGAGAGGTAGAGGATTGGACACTCATAATGCAGGCTCAAGAAAATGCTATCGTTTTTAGAGTGAGAGCGCAAAATAAAAAGCCATATGGTGCGGCTCTTTCGATTTCCATATTTCAGAGTTTTGAGACTAGATAAACCCAATTCAATTCAAATTCAATTAAATCAATTCAGCGTTTGCCCAAAATTATTATTTCGATGTGTTCACAATTTTAGCTTATTAACTACTTAAATAGTTGTACAAAATGGGCGAAATTGATATAAAATAATTTTCTGGACTGTTTCTGCTTAAGAAACATATTTTTAATTTACGTTGGCCATCATATAATTGTTTAGGTTCAATAAAATCAACAGCATTTCAGAATAAAAATCAAGGTTGTCCTTTAATTGAACAAATATAAGGGCTTACAAACTAATGTGAGAGATATCCATGGAGATCTCTTTCAGTATGTTAAATCAAAGATAGAGTATCAACAAATATAATATATATTATAAACTAGAAAATAGAAAGCTGGTAAAGGTAAAGATTTGTTAAAAAGTGAAGGGGTTTTAGTCAATGGCTCTAAGACATTTCACAGAGAAATTAAAAACAAATGTATATCATTAGAGTATATAAGGTGCATGTGAAAATTATCATCCAGTAAAGGATAGATGAAAATAAGGGTATGGATGCTGAAATCATGTTCATAAAATTCACTAAGTTTCAAGCTATTTACGTGTATGATTGTTCATCTCCGCCGCTGGATCAAGTACGTCAAATCAGTGGAAGAATAGAAACAATAGTGGAGTTAACCATTAAGTCCTCCTAAGGCGCGCCTCAAAATACTTTACATAATATGTAAGATCATCAGATGTGTCCAAGTCCCATTGCGGTTTACAAGGTGAACCACATGAGGAACTGCAGCAGCTTGTAGACATTAACCAGTGGGAACTTCCAGTCCCTTTTCCGCTCCAGTGGGGGCACCAAGCTCGGGTAGTGAACAAGGCTACCGATATGGCAATTGGTGGTGATATTTCCACCGGGATAGACAATTGTCACAGCATCGCCTTGCTTTACGCCATCGCAGTCGATTAGCTCCAGCGACTTGCTGAAGCAGATGCGAATCTCCGCGAGATAGCTGATGCTGTGCTTATTATCGAAGAGACAGTGGATCGACGGATTCTTGCCCAGAGCCTTTACAATGGCACTGTTAATCGCGGTGACCGTGTGGTTGGAGTCCGGGTGTATGTCCGAGGCGTCCAGGATGCGCGACATAATGTAATCCTCCCGCCAAGTAAGTCCCTGTTCGAAGTACTTCAGTTCATTGTCCAAGGGTTCGATGAGCATAGCGCAGGTACCGTGCTTTTGCCACTCGTGCTTCCATAGCGACTCCTGCGTGTTCTCGCCTTTGAGATCAGGCCAAAAGGTCTCCAGACGATCCGAGATGGGCTCCAGCTTTTCCGGACTGAAACTAGCCGAATTGTTGCAGAAATTCGGCCCAAATTGATGCAGCTTCGTTGGCCAAATCCCGTGAATAGTCCAGAACTCCTTCTTTTGGGGCAGCGCGCACTCCTGATCGGGATTATCCTCCCGCCAGTGGTAGCATGCGGTCACCGGCCATTGTTGGGTAAAGATTAGCACGTCCCAATCGTAGTCCTGCACACGATTCCACTTTTCTCCATCCAACAGGGCGTCGTCGTCATCGTAGGGGAACATCAGCTCGAAGTCCTCGCCAGTTGCCGTATGATCTCGTTTCGCCTGCTGCTTTTCCAGAGACGTCGATTCATCCGATGAGTCCGATGTGTCGCTAAAAATGGGTAAGCTTGAGCTCATTAGTAATTGCTCATCGATTTTGTAGAGCTCTTTGTTTGTTTATTGTCGCGAAGGGGGTTTGTAGGTCAACCTTGAACTTGACTTGGCTCCTAGATCACGATATATACACGTATAGGTTTGCAGCAGGACATGTTGCAGGGCAGGATGAAGTGGTGGGGAGTCCGGGAAAGTTTCCCTCAAATATCGTTGGGCTCCTTGAGTACCCCGGTGGTTAACTTACCTCACAGGCGTGGAATCGATGGCCAAGAGGCAGCAGGCCAAAATGGCCAACATTAGAAACCGCTCGCTCTGCATTTTCTTGTAAAATAAAAATAATAATAAACTGCGATGCAAAAACCTTCGGTGGCGCTATCGATGTATCGAGTGCCACGTTACGTGACTGGTTATCGGTAGCCAATATCGATATAGATCTAGGTATATGTTATCAAGACATCAAACTATAATACCAACATATCGAGAATTCAAGCGGAACTTTTAAAATTAGAGAAAAATAAATAAATAAAATAATATTCAGGGAATTATAAATGCTTTGGATTTGTCATTTTGAACAACATCATAATTTTTAATTTTTTGCACAAAGTATACTTTTCAGGTTAAAGTGAATAACACGGCTTACCGAAGTCGATAGCAGTCATCTTATGCTTACCGTTATTATATTATTATATTTATATATTATTTTTAATAACCTTATGATCTTGACGGAAAAATATAGATCAAACTCGATTATATGTTGCAGTGAAACCGCTGTATAATTTACGCTAGATATTCAGATTTACAAAAAGCTAGTACTGCTTGAGATCAACAGCTTTCAGGTGCACCTCCATAAAACTCATTTCTTTAAACACTCATTAACGACCCACGTCGCTTAATAAATGCCAGAGACTTTATCGCTAATTGAAGTAGCTAAATTAGAAGAGAACTGATTAGGATTTGTGAAATACTTCGCCAGCTTGTCTGCTCCGGCTTTCAGCCGGAGTCAGTGTCTTGAAAATCCCCTGGCTGCGTTGATAAGATTCGGAGTTGTGTGTGCTTCTCCTTGATTTTTAGTCATCATCCAACTTTAATTAGTGACAACGATAATTACACATTGCAATGTTCCTGCTCTGTTGCCTTTTATCTGGTGTTCTGCTGTTGACTTCTGTTGAAAACCCAATGACTACGGCCAGCAGCAACAGCAACAATAGCAACAATAGCAACAAATCAACTACAACTATGAGTCGAACAAATACATGAGGAGCAACAACAAATGGTGACAAGAATATTGCTTAGCAATTGATTATTACTTAACTGTACTTTGTACTTTTGATGATCCCCACAACACATGGGCGGAGGGGCTTCTAAACGCAGTTAGGAGGGTTGTTGGGTGAGTGGCCAGCTGTCGGAATTTCAGACAAGTGGGGTAAAGCTGTCACACTTAATGCTCCATAATTGTAAGGGGTAACTGGACAAATGGGAGTTGTATCAGTTAGCTTAAATAATTTGCCTAATATTTATCAAATATTCAGGAGCATTACAATATATAATGATTTTATAAAACCCATAAAAAGGAATGATATTTATGCCATAGTTAAACAATGTCAACGTTTTAAAAAGTACAATAAGAAGGATATGTTCCAATGTAATATTTAGAAGTATATATAATTGTATTTCAAACAATAAATATTAAGTTGTTTATACATAAAATAAAAAGAGTTTTTTTCTAACAGATAAGAAGGTAAACTCTATTTACAAAATTTTAACCTCTCTTTAACTCTCCGTTTATAATATTCTATAAACAAAACCTCTGAAAATGTTGATTCAATAATTAATTAAAAAATGGAGAAATAATTTAAAGCATACATAATTAGACTCTTTAATCTACGTTTATAATATAAAATACATATAAATAAAATCTTCAAAAATGTTGTATCAATAATGTAATTAAATAATGGAGAACAATTTTAAAGCATAAATAAATAAATGTACTTTAATTTAGTTTCCAAATCGCAAATGCAATTAAACCTATAACCTAAAACATGCAGCTTATAAATTATTTATACAGGGTAGGTTTAGTGAGAGATACCAGTGCCAGCCTGCGCTATTTCCGCCCATATTTTATCAATTTATCAAATTCAATTAGTTCGATTCCGGGCGATAAAACTCATTTACATGACGAACGAACTTCTAATCTATACCTGCCGCCGACCCCCGGACTCCTTTCCGCCGAATTCAAACATTTCCCGCTCATGTCTGGGGATTTTATCAACAACATTTGTGATTATTTTCGTGTCATGTTTTTGTAAGCCGTGCCGGGGAGCGGCAGTTGGAGCGGGCTTTTATGCAGATTTCTGAGTGGGGACTTTTGTTTGATGACAAATTAATTTAATAATAATAACAGCTGCGAAAACATTTCGTAATCAATTTTTGTGACCAGAACTTAACAATTATCCTCGATGTACAATCAATTAATGTTGTTTTTTAGTGGGCGACCGTGCCAGGTCCTAATGAGATTTACTTGTGTGTCCTTCGGCTGATTTTGCTCTAAATCCAGGAAAATGGGTTTCTCTTTCGTTGGCCGCCACAACTTTCATTTGGGGGTGGATAATAACTTTTAAAAAATGTTACTCCCGCGCTTTTTATTTCAATTTTTCCTTATAATCAACGCCATCATCATCATCCGCAGCATCGGGGGGGAATCCCCCATAAGACCTGGCACCATCATCTTTTTTGGGAATTTTTTTTTAAGATGCCATCTCTCTTTTTCTCTCTCTTTCTGCCATTCTCCTTTCTCTCTCCAATTAGCGCCTGCGCAAGGGAGAAAGAGAGGCGCCGGCCTGTGGGCGGAGCTACTTGGCATTTATGTACGAATTTTCCAGCGCGGGGAACTCCCGGTAATTGCTTCAATTTGGCGTACATATCCGGATCCGCTTCGCACCCCGCCTCCCTCTCCCACTTGCCGCCTCTCTCTTTTCCAGCATCCTTTTCGCTTGCCTTGTTTTTGTGCAATTGCTGTGTGTAAATGGCATGAGAATGATAATTGTAGCAATTATAATATTAAATTGGGAGATCATGGCTCACAGGGTTTTGCCTCCCCCACCCCCCCCCTGGGTGACTTTTTATATAGCATACTTTTTTGCTGTCATTCCGGCAGCTTTCCCCCATTTCTCCTTGGGGGATTTTTCACTCCCGACTGCTGTGTATTCTGCCGGATTTGTTTGTTAATTAGAATTCTAGCGCTGAAATTAAAATGCTCACTCCAGAGCGGTGGAGGGAAGGGCTGGAAAACTGTCGGAAAAACTTCAACTAGTTTTTCGGGGCGTTGGCTGCCGCCCGCCCCCGGGGAATGCTCCTGCTGTCGCTTTTTATTATTTGTCTGCCTCTACTCTTAATTACTGCAGTTTATTTTCTAAGTGAGACTAATTAACAGGCGATTCGCAGCATTGCGGCACATTTTACTCTTTTTCGCCCAAGGATTTCCACTCTGGCTCTAACTGTGTGTGTGTGTGTGTGTGTGAGCGGTCAACATTTCTGGCTAGTTAGTTGGTTGTGATAGCTTTGGACTTGAAAGTTTCCAGCAGACATCCTGCCACTTTTTCTGCTCGCATGTACAGTCCTGCGGCTGAAAGTGGTCCGAGTCTCCTCCAATTAGTTGGGTCACTTTGGCAGTCGCGTATGTGGAGCAAAGTCATCACAAGTTGTCTCATTTTTTCGACTTAATTACCATTTGGAGATGCAAAGTTCAGGTTGAAAATCGAGAAAATACTGTCTCGAAATTTTTAATTGAGCTTTATTTTCTTACATTTTGTAGCTTCTTAATTTTATAAATTATTAAATGTAATTAGAGGCAATACAGTCGAGGAATATATATCCAACTTGAAGCTTTTATTATTATTATAGTTTATAATTCAATATTTTATTATTATATCTTTCCGATTAAGGCTCTATTCTCCGAATCTATAACTCCGATCGACTTGAAATATAAATGAAGATGTGTGAAAAATGTTGTCGTAATAAATATGAGCACAAAAATAATTAAAAAAGGTATTAAATATAAATATAATATATTAAATATGCGAAAAATGTAGTCCACATTTAATATTATATTAAACCAAGCTAATTTTGTTGTTAATAAAAAGGTAATAAATAATTTTAATGATAACTAGGTAATAGGTTGTCTTTTATGTGTTATATTTACCATTTAGAGAAGAGTTTTTAGTGATGTAATAAACATTATATATTTTTTTAACTATTATTAAACTAAAATAATTAAAAAAGGTATTAAATATATATAATATATTAAATATACGAAAAATGTAGTCCACATTTAATTATATTAAACCAAGCTAATTTTATAGTTAAGAAAAAGGTAATAAATAATTTAAATGATAACTAATAATAATAGTTAGGCTTTTATGAGTTATATTTAGCATTTCAAGGAGTATTTTTAGTGATGTCATTAACATTAACATATATATTATTAAACTGAACTAATAACAATAGTTAAAGTTCAGGCCGTCAACTGTCCGCTTTAACTTATGGCGAGCTAAACCAGACATTGATTTGCCACCTCGGTTCGTGCAATCGTGCCTTCGATCCCCCGGCCCATTAACTGTGCCACAAATTTACGTTATTAGTGCAGCATTAGGCGCTCGGCGCTAATTATCAACACTGTCTGAGGCGCAAAAAGCCCGCTTAACCTCCACCTGTCCACCTATTTGGTATCCTCGGTATCCTCGGTATCCTTGGTCCGCCATCAGCAACAGTCCACCACCATTTGGCATTTGAATGGCGCCCATTTCAGCGCCAACCCCCGACTGCAGCCCACGTAGAACATGGCCAACACACACACACACACACACACACAGACGCAGAGTCGCAGGACACCCACTCACAGACACACACACACACGCAGAGCAGAGCAGAGCACAACCCTCGCACGTTAATGAACGTAAAATTCACTTAATTCCAACTTTAGCCATGAATTAAGCACGACAAATGGACGCTAAGAGGATGGTTAAGTGGGAATGGGGCGAAAAGGACATTGGAGGGGTGGCTTTCCACCCAGCAAAGTAGTGGGTGTAATGCCATCCCCCTGCTACCCCGCAGCCCAGGGATAAATAAGCAAAAAGACGTGCCAGGAGACTTGCAAAAAACCGAGGAGAGCGAGCGAGATGGAAGGGAGAGAGCAGAGCGGAAAGAGACAGCGAGCCGAAACAATAAGTAAATGTGCTTTTATGGCTCTTAATTAAGGCAATGATGGGGTGTTTTAATACGTTTGCCAAATGTTAAATGACAAACTGCTTGCTCGACGACTCGACGTTATGGCCCCAGCTTCCGATCCTCCCACTCTCAACCACACTGCTCGAAAAAGAGAGTCTGATTTGATTAAATAAAACAAATAAAGATGTCATTTTAAATCAATTGAAAATATGTTCAAATGTATGTTCATAAAATTTGTGAAGATGCTTTCTCTTTGAAGTTTATCATCATCATTATCATTTATCATTATCATTTTAAATCTACAAATTTTGCCGCTTTACATATATTCTAGGCGTATTTTTTATTTTTATTAGAAATCTCTTTAAAAATTAATTTCTATCTACAATGTTAAAACTTTTATTCAGTAAGGTACGTAAATGGTTCTTTCAATTCATATTAACACTCCTAAAAACATCTGATGAAAAATTTTAGAGCTAGTTTATGATAAAATTATATAACTTGCTTAATTGTTATTCTGGAGTTTATTTTTTATTTTCTTGACCAGCAACATCTGGTGTAATGGAATTTCCTCAACATGTTCCTAGCAACATTTGAATAGCAACATATTCCTGAGCATTTTGCCATGTTAGATTTAAGGTTTCATACCCGCAATCCCATAAATTATAGCATAATTTATATATATATATATATATATATATATATAATATATTTAATTCAAGTCCATCTTATAATTTAAAGCATATAATTTAATTTTTGTACGTGGTTTCAGAGAGCCGACGTTGCTCCCTTGCTTTTAAATTTTTATTTCACAAACTACTTAAAAATATATTTTTTTTGTCGAATTATCATTTTTATCCCCAGTGCATACACCCCACTCACACATATGAGTTTTAATGAAGCTGCTGTGAAAGCGGTTTCGAGACTCAGTCCTTGCAGTCCTTGTCCTTTTATTTTTTTGATAATTTCCCTGCAAATTCCAGAGCTTTTCTTTTTTCTCTGCCGCTTCTGTAAATTGTCTGCCACCGCGCACCGCGCACTCCTTTGACTAATTGCTCGGACTGGTCGATAGATTTATGACGCGCAGTGTGCACTTGGCATGCCTAATGAGCAATTGCGCCGACACTTTCAGGGCCATTTTGACGGGCTCTCAAGTGAGGGGGAGGGAGGGAGAGGTCTTATGGCCGATTGAACATATTGAAATATTTGGGGGTTCAGTCGGCTAGATTTTATGATTTGTAAATGTTTGTCTTGGCATGTTTATGGCTACATTTTAGGCAGAAAAGGTCCCAATTTGTGGCTTTTTATGCCCGTCTCGAAGTCCTTTGTGACGTGTGTGCTAGTGTGTGTGCGAATATCGTAAAAATCAGTGTTGTGGCCCATAAAAATCCAAATGCGCCATTTGCAAGGCTGGCAAAAATAACATTTTCAACACTTTAGGTTTGATTAATCAAATGTATCACAGAGGACCCGAGGGGCAGGACTCGAGTCTGCCTTGTCCCAAACTCCTTTATCCTCGTCTCCTGACATTTAGACCAAATTAGTATGCCACGCACGTTTTGCAGAGGAAAAAAAACAAAAAAAAAAACAATAGGACAACGAATGGTGAACAAAACAAAAGCTGTAACAAAGCGGAAACGGAAACGAGACCAACAAAACAATCATCTAAAATAAAAAAGATGGCGTAACCTTTGTTGTTGCTGCGCTGTTCGTTTTTTATGATTCATTTATATATTCAAAACAAATGCAATTGGGTTTATTACACATCAATAAGCAAAAATTTGCGGTGCGTGTTCCGGACTATATAGAGAAAAAAATGGAGGATGAATTGATTTACATGGAATATGTATAAATATCCATGACAGCCGCAAACGTGATCAAATTATGGATGATTGGGGATACGTTGAGAATAATAAGGATGTTTTGTGAAATTCCGGAAACTGGGAGTAAGAGAAACTATCGAAAAAAGCATAATATATTTTATATATAATAAATATCGTTAAAGATATTTGTTTAATTTTTATAGATTAATAATTCTTAGAATATTAATACATGGTTACATTCAGCGTGATTAGTGAAACGAAAGCTGAAACTGGGCCGTTCATGCAGGGGCCCCCTGTGTGCTTTGGACTTGGTTTCGTTCTAAAGCAATAGTCTGAACTTTAAGACAATAAAATTATTTACAGACAAATCAGGAAACTAATTTTGAGATTAAAATTTAAATGAATATTATTTTATAGCAAACAGAAATAATAAATTAATAATGAAAACAAATAGTAGCTTCTAGTAATTTATTCCAAAATCATTTAATTATACATTTTATAAAATAATAATATAATATAATATAAATATAATATAATATAAATATAATATAATATAAATATTTTGACGAATTCAATATTATATTGCCTGCTTTTAGATAACAAAATTATTGGTTTTAAAGGTGTAAAGTTTTTTAATCGCAAAAGACATAGGAATTATCGACAACTGTATTTAATTGTTATCAAATATTCTGCTTATCAGCTTCTTAACATCCTTATTCCTCAGATAAGGTATATATAATTGGGATATTTTATGATCATTACAGTTAAGTTTATAAATGTTCTGCTAAATTTATAAATGCTCTATAAATATATATATAATATAAATGACTAAAATTAAAAGTAAAGTCCAAGCAAGTTGATACCAACCGAATGTGTATAATAGTTAAGTGTTACTGTTAGCTGAAGCTTTCTTCATAGAGCTCTAGCGGGTTAAAGAATTAAAGTCAGTTTCTTCCGGTAATGTCAAGATATTAATGTAGATTTGTCAAATACCAAGAACTTGTTCAAACAAGCAAATCGCAGCCCCACACATGCGTAAGGACTTCCTCCTTTAGAGGCCCCAGGGAGCGCAGCTTCACATAAGACGATGAGAAATTGAGGGGGTTGGGGCGTCAAGGACTGGGGGCTACAAGGACTACAAGGAAGAAGTATCCCTCCAACCGCAAGTAGGCAATTCGGGATGTGTGTAAACAGGCAAATGGCACGCGTTGTCATATTTCAAGAACCAGAAACAGAAAGAGCCACTTTGAAGGCCTTTCGAGATTATGATTTGTTTTGCTTGGCGCTTAACGAGCCCATGATATAACACATAAGGACCCCCGATAAGTATGCTAAGCATGTCTCCGAGTGTGTCCTGGCTGTCCCTCCGCCTTTTCCGTTGAGTAATTTCGACTTGACAGAAGACAAATTTTACAGATTTGTTAGAATTTCTTTGAGAGCCGGCCCCTCGAGTGTGTGGGTATATGTGTGCGCATGCAAATAACAATTTGCACTTAAAAGATATATATATAAATATATCTGGAGATGTTTGTTGTGGGGACCAAGGAATTGCTGACATCATGTAAGCAAATTGCGTAAGGAGGCTCTGACATTGATTTGACATGAACCCTGAACCCTCGGACCCAGAGCATAACAAATCTGTTTGTTTTTTTGCCTTTTGACTACAGAGAAAACAATAACTATGGCGATATATCAAAATACTAATCTATTATATTCTTAATACATTTTTATCGTAGGTAAATCAGCTCGTTTTTATTATTTTCTTATATAAATTGACTTTCTTCATGGCTAAAATTATAGCATCCTTATAAACAATTAATAACATATAATATTTTATTCATATAAATAGGTGAGGCTCTACACTCCCTTCTAAATTACATAATTTATGCATATTCAATAATTAAAATAATATTTTTGGAGCTTGATAAGTTCTTTGTTTAACTAAGAATGCTAATAAGTAGAAATTTATGCCAAAAATGCCACATAAATCTTCTAAAGCTGGAAATCTCTTTAAATGCCGCCTAAAAGTGGGCAATAAACATTAAGATTAATTCTTAGGACTTGTGATTTTTCCTTAAGATGATTTCTAAGGACATCTAATTTTTCCTTAAGATGAATTCTAACGACACTTAATTTTTCCTTAAGATGAATTCTGTAGACATATAATTTTTCCTCTGTGTGTCTCGATAATCTTTTGCCTCAATCAACCCTATAAGTCCAAAGAAGGGAAGAACAACTTCCTTGGCTTAACCCTTTTTTTGCAATGGCTGAGTAAATTGATAGGACAAATCCGTAGGAGCCAGAAGTTTAATGAAGTGAAAAATTGCAAAATAACCAAAAATTAAATGAAACAAATGTAGCCGGGCAGCTACACAGATGCGGTATGTATCTATATACAAATCTCTCTATATATCTTTACAGTTTCGTTTATATCCATGTTTATTTTGTTTCAATTTTTTTATTTCGAGCTGCCTTTTGTTTTTGGGCCTGCCTGCTCCTTGGGCTTGTGTACACAAAAATTGAACAAATTTCCAGTTCAGTGGCTTTGTGGCCGCTTGGCCATTTATAAAAGTTCTATAAGTCAGCCCCCGGAGTGGGGGCGTGGCCCGCCCCCAGGAGGCAATTTGTATTTATTTGCTGGATTTCCATGTTGAAATTGCTTTCGTGTCCTTTATTTGTATAAATATTTGCAGGACACTTGCAGCCCCTAAAAGTGTTGCAGTTTCGTTGGCATTTCCATTCTGCCTGATGTTGGGTCTGTTGTTGCTATTGTGGAATAACAAAAATCATACACAAATTTGCGGTGGAAAGCGTCCCAGAAAATGTCGCGTTGTCTCTGAGAAATATACGCTTCGTTAAACCCATACGCAAATTGTAGCCAGAAAATGCCAAGAAAATGTGAAATTTCATAACCAAAACTTTATGCACGAGTTGATGCCATTTTCCATTTTCCATTTGCCATTTCTCATTTGCCACACAAAGTACACACATGGCTAAGCTAACAAAGTCGGGGACGAAAATCAGATTCAAATTCAGATTCAGATTCAGGAACTCAGGAATCAAAAGCGAACTGCTGACGGCTCCCCAATTGGGAGCCGAGACCCGAAAATGCCAAGATCATGGCAGGGCAGCCATGACACCAAATTGTTTGCCCAGCCAAACAGCAACAGAGACCAACTTGACTTTTCGCACTCCCGGAGTCCTCAGTTCTCAGTTCTCAGAGTTCTCAGCTCTCGGTTCCCAGTTCTCAGTCCCCAGGACTCAGTCCCCAGGACTCTCAGTCCTCCAGTCCTCACTTCTGGCAAATTTGCGTGCAGATAAATTGCAATCCGCCCTGAGGCTTGATACGAATCAGCAGACGGAGGGGGTTGCACTCGAAAAAATATTGGCATAAAGCTAGTAAACATAAATTGGGGAGTGCTTTTGTACCAAATAGATCAGAAAATTTTAATGCTTATATGCTTTTCAGTTTAATTAAATTCCTAAAAGCCTGTATTATTTTATTATTTTAGACCTTATTAAGCATATATATTACAGATAGCATCAACAGGCGATTCTACGCAAATAAATTCTTGGAGTTCAGATTACAAATTAATAACGGACCATAAGATAAATTGCGATCTAGCCTACCAACCTTAAGCTGAGAGAGCACCTGAAATTCCCAAGTATGAATTTAGCAACACTCAGATATATAACCACAAAAAATGTTGAGGTGGATCGCCATTAAAATTAGTACTGATTAACCATTTTATAATATAATATAAAATATATAAAATATAATATATATTATATAAGATTTATAATATATAATATATAATATTTATTATATATATATGCATGACTTTCTATAGGACTATCATCATAACTAAAGAGAATATTATATTATGTAGAGGAATTATTGTGGAGCACTAAACTCTTTTTAATTTTCTTTCGTTCTAACCATAGAACCATAGATGAAATTTGAATTAAATATTTTAATTGATTCTCTAAAAGATTTTGTTCGACTTTATATTTAATATATAGAGAGAAAGACTTTCTTATAATTGTAATGAAAACGAATTTCTAAATAATAGCACTTATTTTCCCCCAAGTGTAAGAACATCCAGTAGAATTTGGACTCCCCAAGTTGTGCGGTCGACTTGTGAGTCAGTTGGCGTTCATGCAATTGTTGTCTTTTAATCACCGGCTAACAATGAGTTGACTTCATAATTCTAATTGTGTCCCTGATACGGGGCCAGGCTATCTCACTCCCCTAGAAAGTGGGAAGTACGTGACTTGGTCTTGGAATATCGGGTATTTGATGGTCTCCGATGCGCAAACAATAAATTGCAACTGCAGGCATGTTTGCACAGGGAACGGAATGAGTCCTATGATAAGTGACCTGTTGAAGGGCATTAAATTGTTGGGGCTCCGGAGTAGAGTGGAGGTGTGCTAATCTCCAGTGAAAGTGTTGGAGCCCGAGTTCGCCTCTAGATAAGCTAATGATGTCCAAATATTTACCCGTAGTTTGCCAAGTGAATTATGAAATCGCTGGGATTTGGTTAGATCGATGGATTGGTCAATTGCCTCGGAGTGAGATTGACACGTTTTGGGGGGTTTTCCTATCGCAAGACCTGATAAGTCGGATGAATATGGCTTTAATCTCCTTGGGAATGCTTGGATTGCGTTTTGATTAGTATTTGAAGTCTGGAAGGGTTGCTCTTTGATTAGAATAATGTGGGAAGTGTTCTTATCTATGATTGAGACGATTGGGTTTGTACTTAAGAAGTAGGAAAGCTAAAGTCGAGTATTACCGACTGTGAGATAATCGGTACCTAAAGCATTGTGGTTAAAATTAAGAGGCACATGGACATGGCTAATTCACCTTGTCTAATTATATGAAAATCTTGAAAAATTTGACAAATGTGGCTAAGAACATGTTGAGCAACACCGAAAAAAGATAAATGTTGAGCAACATCTATGGGAGCTCCCAACACAAATGTAGATGTTGCAGAAGTTTAGCATTTGCGGAAACTTTTTAATAACTGTCATGTTTAACATCCGATTTCATTCAAATTTTGTAGAGCACCTCCAAGCAAATGTATTTATTTTATATATATTTATTTTAAATCTACTTGAATCACTTGAATGACTATAGTATAGTTATACTATTTATATTTATTCGTTCTTCTCGCAATCTAATTTTGTTTGTATTGCTCTATTCGAACTACTGCCTTGAGTTGGATTTTGCTTCTTGCACTTTATTATCAATCAATGCCCACACAGCTGCTACTGCTACTTGTGTTTGAACTCTCCCTACTTTTCCCTCATTTCTCCAGTTCCTATAACACCTTTCTCCCATTACGAGTTCCATTCCCAATCGCAGTCCCCTTTCCTATCCCCGCTCAACTTGAACTTCGTTCTTTGGGCGAACGTCAGAGGAGGTGGCTCAAAGTCACAGCGAGTCAATCGTAAATATCCAGTGCTCCGTATCTTATCAGCTGTTGAAAGCACTTTACTAATAATTAAAATGTCATCATTAAGAAATATGAAAAAGTCAACAAAGGCGTGAAACTTCCCTCATGGCAACCTCTCTCTCTATCTGCCTCCCACTTAACCAGCTCCTCGCTATCCATCCCAACTATAACCGAACCGATCCCGACTGCAGTTCAAGAATTTATTGTTTTGCTATTGACTATTTAAACTCGATAGAGTCATGTGGCTGGCTGGCTGTGATGTTTTTAGTTTTTATCAGAGCTGGAGAGCTCGTATTTACCTTTAAACTGGACTAGTCTGATGTACACGTTAACCCACTCACATTTAGTTTTGTATTTAATTTTACCTATCCTTTTTGTTTTACAAATATATCTAAGTCAGAAATTGAGAATTATTGGGATATTTGATTTAACTTTTAAATATGCCTAAAAGTAGGCAATGAAACTATATAATCTCTTGAGACTAATTTAGCAACTTCAGGTATAATTCCTGACTTTTTATTAATTTTAACTTAATTTTTTGTAGAATTCTTAATATCTACCAAGCCAGGGCTCAATTCTACCTTAGTCCAAGCATATACCAGGTAGGTTCTTCACTTTTACCATAGTTTTCCTCCATAGTTTTCCTCCATAGTTCTAGATAAGACCCTTGGGAGCCACATGGGTTAAGCAGATAGTTGCTTTGGGCTTCACTCCGGCTCTGAGTCTGTTGACACTAATGACAGACGATTGGCGTCAATTTTCGTGTCACATTTTCCCGGTGCCAGCGGCGACACAGTAGCTGCATTTTCAATTATAAACAGATGTTAAGGTCTGATAAAGCTGCACGGCCGTAGAGCCGTAGATATAGCCATAGGTAACCGACATATATGTGTACCAGGCCTGGGCCTAACCACATTTTCTTATCGGTTGCAGCGAGTCCGCTCCTCGATTCCCGATTCTGGGGTCTCTGGTACTTGAGCCTGTAATGAGTCGTGTCGTTGTCGGTTTTCCCAGCGGAGGCTTCTCGCCTCGAGGTATTTGCTCAGATGAGTTTTTAATTAAATGCCTATCGGTTTGCGCCTTAAATAAATTGAAATAATCAATTTATATTACGTATACGACCCGCTGCCGTGCTCCCGAACTCAGAACTCAGAGTCAACAAATTTAATTGAAAATCTAAACAGAAAGTCAACAGCACGACGGCAAGTCAGACGATGGATGATGTTGATGAACGTGCCACTGGCTCTTGGCTTGTTGTTTGTGTGCATAATTTTAAAATCAATACAAATATATCCATGCCTGGTCCAGGTCTGATTCCTCCAGGTCCCCTCCAGTACCCTCCAGTATCCCCATCGCAATGGCCATGGAAATTGCCGTAGGGAATCGCTTTATCTCTTCTGCCATTTTTTTGTTTTGGGTTTAGGGTTTTCCTGATTTCGTTGATTGAAAATTATTCGCTTTGCTTTCAATTAAAGCTGTCGTCGATATGGGCGATGATCGTAAATCTTGGGCGAGTCAATCTCCCCACCTTCTCTGGGTTATTATGGATTTATGGGCTACCGTATCTGTATCTTTATGGGGACGGTAGTCTTATCGACTTCATTAACCAAACAAATGTGTTTATTGGGCCGGGGCTGAGTCGTAAAAGCAGCGAGTGCGTCGCTTAGCCTAGATAAATAAACAAATTAAATAAAATAATTGTACGGAGAATATTATTAATAAAATTAACTCTTCGATTAATCGCAACGGAAGTCGCCACAGTTTATATGGTCGAGTTGATTGTGTCGATTGCATTATCCGATATAATCATTTATTGGGGGCTCTTATAGTCTAGAAGGTGAGTAAAGATGACAGTGCTGCTGGGTGCATGTAACTATAAGGGGTTAATAATAATACTTGACTAAAAAGTAATATTTGATTAATTATTATTCATTACTTATTGGAATTAACATAATTTTAGAAGTCTAAATTAGACACATATACTATATATATATGGAAATTATTATGCTCTTTAATATTTTATATATTTTGTATTATTTAATTTTTTTTTTTTGATAGTTTATAATATTTAGATAAATATAAAATAAGATAGTTTATAAAAATGATATCTAAGCTATAAGATATCTAAGTTATTTGCAGAGTTCTACAATGATTATATTATATTTTCTTTACCTTAAGTCTGTTTAAGTAACTTTATATTATTTTGCATTATGTGTATATTTTTCACGGATGAGTTTACTAATAGGTTTGAGGGTAATGAGTAAAAGCAAAATATGTTTTCCTTCAATCTATAAAAAAAGTATAACGTTTTAACATTAGGTATCCTAACTAAATAGCCTTAGTTTGAAGTACGAAAAAACTTTAAAAAACCTAAAACTCATGATTAATACTACCATTAAATGATATCATACCATACCATTAATTAACCGATCTTCTTCTCCTCCTAATTTTTAAAGGAGACCCCCTCGCAGGACCCGCCTGTGTCGCCCAGCTCGGATTAGGCCATTTATATGCAAGGCCCAAAATGCAAGGCACAAACGCCATTTGCACACAATTAGTGACATTGGACACCCCAAATGCCGCCGTCGGGGTTGGGTATTGATTGGGTCCCCAAGAGGGGGATGAGGTGATTAGCCGGGTGATAAAAGGGTTGCTTTTGATGGGGCTACTGTTCCCAGTGAGCGGATTATCTAGCGATAGGCTCCGAATTAGCTTTTTCTGGCCGGCAGAGAGTCATATCGAATTTATTGCGCCATAAGTGGTAATAAAATAAATGGATGATTGCGACTCCTACCCTTTGATGTCCTTCTGGAACCCCAAACTCAGTGCCTGCAAAGCATTTGGGGATTTGCATAATCGCAATCAATCACTGGCGGGGTGAGTCGAGAGACAATTTGAAAGATTACGCTACACTTGTTAAAACAATTTCGTGGATAGCTCCTACTTTTCGTTGATTCCCGCATTTTCCAAGTACTCGACTCGATGGCAAAATGGGTCTGGCTGGGTGGAGCCAATCGAAATGATAAATGCTAATTCGAGGCAAGATCACGCATAAACCAACAATAAATAAATCAAACGGCAGGTCACACAAAAAAGTTGCCCCGCTCGAAACCTATATGAATGCGATTTAGGGCCACTTATGCATGGCCATGTAAAAAAAGCTGGAAAATCGGCAAATCAGGAAACCTTGGCACGAATTTCACTTACGTTTTTTGTTCGCAAATTGTTAAGTGATTTACGAGACAGGAGGCGAAGCCATTTATTAGATGAGATTAAGTAAAGGGAGCAAAGGCCACTGAACGGGGAGCACACCATATCCCCTCGAGGAGTCTCCTCTCCTCTCCTCTCCCTGGAAAATCCGCACTTTCTAAGCTTTTTGTTTGCCAGCATAAAAGTTTCCAAAGGGCAAAAACTTTCTGCTGCTACATTTTTTTCCCCTCTCCGCTCAATCGGAATTTCAGCAACATTATGGGAGATTATGTAGACTTCAAGGGGGACAGTGGCGGGGGCTCAAATTGAACCCAAGTTGTGCGAAACTTTTCTTTATGATTCCAGATTATATTCTAGGTTATCTTAGATTTATGGGTGCAGTTTTCCATTTATTAGGTATTTAATAATATAAGTAAAGAAAATATGAATCTCAAAATTAAGAGCTTACAGAAATCACTTAAAAATGTGTATAAAATCTTGCTACAAAATAATAATAATAATAATAATAAAAAATAACTGATTTTGGTGTCTTAAAAATGGTATTGCATACTTTCAGACATATTTTATAGTGATTTCAAAACCCTAATGATATCTGAGGCACCTCTAATAGTTTTTATACCCTTTATTCTAATACTTTAATTTGTTTTTAATGTAAAACTTCAACAATATAAAATCAATTCTTTGATAGACAATTTATCAGATATCTTTTGTAACGATTTCAAGATCCTCATGATATCTAAGGACCCCTAATAGTTTATATACCCTTTAATATAACACTTTTATTTTAATGAATGTAAAACTTCTGCTCTATATAATCAATTCTTTGATAGACAACTTATATACAATAAATTTTTTGATAGACAATTTATCGATAATATTATCGGTAATCAAACTTAACTGAAACCTATCTGGTATCATAATCGTTTCTAATACCACACACTTGGACAATATCCCATTAACACGTTCCCACACAATAGACCAGGCCCGTTCAATTCACGCTGCCAACTCGAAGGAGTCCCAATCAATCCTCCCGGAACCCCATCCTCCAGGACTCTGGATCTCTCCCTGTGGCCCAGTGTCTTTCCATGCCAAAGCCGTTGTACCATTTGAACCCGTAAAATACACATTTTCTGGTGGTAGAAAATCCAGCAAATTGATTTTAGTGGGTGTTTACACAGAGCTTTAGAAGTACTTGCCTGGGCGAACTTTTCACAATTTGCTTGGCAAGCCCCGGAGCGAAATTCAGCACACGCCCATCCACATGCCGGGCGAGCGAGGGAGACGGGACTGTGCCGGGCGAAAGAGACGGGACTATGGGCGAGCAAGAGAGACGGCAGGCAGACAGACAGAGGCGAGCCATAAAGGGCAAAGTGGCAAAACCTCACAAATGGCAAATGGCAGCATTTAGTATGATTATCCGAGGGGACTCAGGAAGACTGAGGGGGACTGAGTGCCGGAGCAGCATCCCCCAATCCTCGCCAGCGATCCCATTTCCATCTCGAAGGGTAAATGCCACTTGGCCGCTAAACATTTGGGTGTGTGTGCCGTGCCGCCCCCTTAAATTTTCCGGGCGGTGGCTTTCCACAGGAGAGGGAAGTTCCAACTTGTTTACTGGGTGGATTTTCCCTTTTCCTATTCTATATCTTTTTTTGTTGGTTGCTCTGCCAGCGCTTTATATGCCATTTCTTTTATTGCTTTAATATGTTAATGGCATTTACTGCTCTCCAACTTATTGTTGTTGCTGTTTCCAGCTATTTTTCTTCATCAGTAGCTCGTTTTGGAATACTCTTAAGCACCGAGGTATATATTTTTACAGAGACTTTGATTTTATAGGAATTTTTATAGTATATGTCTGATTAATATTTATGTTTAAATGGTAAAAAATGTAGTACGTTTATTTATTGCAAAGGGTTTTTTGTAATAAAGTATAAGAGTCTTAAACCTGAAGAATGTAAATAATTATTTGTTATACAAATATTTATATGATTTTGTTTATAAGTTCGTATTGTTTGGAGGGTTTATCTACGCAGTATTTATTTTATATTATTACAAAAATGTATATTCTTTATTTTGTTAATTTATCTTAATTTTATTTTTTTAACATCATTAAGCCAGTGCATTCAAAATTCGTTGTACATCAAAGTACATTATTTTTCAGCCCGTTTTCCCTTTTAAATGATTTTCTGGCTTCCGTCTGAGGTATCAGACTTGTGTCTGACTTTTGCGAATCTGGCCAAAAAGGATTTTTGCACATTATCATCTTTTATTGCCATTATCATATCATCTGCGTGGAGGGTTCAGGCCCATCTCCTTGTCGCTAAAGGATATTATTTGGGGTCCTTGTTGTGTAATGTGTGTAGTAAGTTCTTGAGATTTTTGCTAGTTGAGGAAGGAAAGATTTTGTTTAAATTTATGGCGTTGGGTGGTTTTAAAAAAATAAGGGCGGTGATTTTCCATTGGATGAATGTGAATCTGTGTGGTGTTTGTGATAAGTATTTTTGGGTGCTAGGAAAGTAGAGAATTGATTGGAGTATTTGTTGTTAGCACACTAGGATAAGTAAGCTTAATATTTTAAGTCTGAATTTTGAAAGGAACTGTTATAATTATTTGGTTTGTGGTCTATGAAGTATCTCCTTCTTAAATCCAAAAGTAAAATATAACTTTAATTTAACATAGTTTAGCTACTAGGACCTTTGCCTGCAAAACTTCCTGAACAAACACAAATCAGCCCCCCGTCCACCCACTAAAACTTTCCTTATCGAGCACCATTCACACCTCCAATTGTTGTGGGATCCTCGCCCCGCAATTTGGCCCAGAACGCCCTCAGGTATTTCAGCCAATTAGTGGCAAATAAAATAAATTCAATTTCACGCACACGCCCGGGGGAGTCCCGAGGAGGCGGGCGGGGCCCAGCGGTTCAGTTGAGCGTATGTGTGAATAATGTGGCCCGGAGGTCCTGCCTCGGATCCTGGCCATATACCCCAGTGACCCCGGCTAACCCCCGAGCCCGGCGTCGGAGGCCTCAAATTAGCGCAAATGTTTTCAAGGGTTGATTAGGCAAATGTTCGTTAACTTTCGGCAGCACTTGTCGAGGATAACAGCACCGTGGGTTCGGTATGGGCCTTCTGGGCGGGGAAATAGGGATAGCAGAAGGAGCAGGAGTGCCAGGAGAGGATCTGGGATACGCATTAATTATGCTAAACATTTTTAAATATTGTCCTCACGTGCATCGCAAACTCAGCACAAAAGGCGCGACTCTTGAGGTTTCCAGCAGTGAGGAAAATATTTGGATAATAAAGGGTAATATATACATAACTATAGAAGTTACTAATAATTAGATTACTAATAATTAAGTTACTAATAATTAGGATACTAATAATTAAGTTACTAATAATTAAGTTAGTAATAATATATGTAATTAATATGATGTAAAATTATATATAATTAAATAAGAGAAGATATAAATATAGAGCTTTAATTAATTTTGTTATGTCAGAGAAACTAGATTTTGAAGTCTCTGAAGAAATGTATTTTTAAAGGATATATATTTAAATATATTTATCTTTATATATTGTGTGCTTTTTAAACAAATAATTTCATGAAAAAATATTTCTATTTAAATACAAATTAAATCAATTTAAAATGAACTTCAACAACTAAATGAGAACTCTAAATAAATACATAAAATCCCGTCAAAAATAAAGACTGATTCCTGATGTAACTATATCTCTACTCTTACCTTTTGTTCGCACTTAACAGCACACATTCATTATTTTAATTACACATTTTCTTCACAGTGTATACCCTCTGCACCCTCTGATCCCTCCCCGCCCGACTCACTTTTGATTGGATCGAGTTTTGTTTAAGGGCGAAACTTTTGTGGCCCTGACTTTCAAGCCGCGTCCCTGGGGTTCGCTTGATTTCTCGCTCATTCCGTCGCCTGTCGCTCCGGCTGGGCAATTATGCAAATTAGATTTAATACCTTTTAACACATTTAAGCGGATTACAATTTAATATTTTTCACATTGTTTATCTACATTTGTTTGTTTGCCTTGTCAGTGCTGTGCGGGGTAGAACGTGTTCCCGTGTCGATAGGTGAGGATGGGCTCGGGCACACATGGGTTAATTAGCGCCGACAGCGGCAACAACAATTTTGATGACTCTTTTTGTACATTTTAATTGTAGCAATTAATGTGAAACACACACAAAAAGGAGACAGCAGGAAGAAGTTGTGCAAATTATCCACAATTTGTTAGAAATGTTGATGGATGATGGAATTAGCTGGCTGGAGTATAAGAAAGGATTAAGAGACAATAACTTCTATATCTATAGAAATATATATATAAATTATAGGTTTAATTATATCATATATATAAATATAAAAATGATGCAGATGCACCAAGAAAACGGTCTCATTTTCCCTATTATTCATTCAATAAAATATATTCCTAATTCCTAATTATCCACAATTTGTTAGAAATGTTGATGGATGATAGAATTAGCTGGCTGGAATATAAGGTAGGATTAAGAAGCAATAACTTCTATATCTATAGAAAAATATATATAAGTTATAGGTTTAATTTATATATGATATAATTAAACCTATAACTTATATATATTTACTATATATATATCACTATAAAATTGATGCAGATGCACCAAGAAAAAAGTCTCATTTTCCCTATTATTCTTTCAATAAAATATATTCCATATTCCTAATTACCCACAATTTGTTAGAAATGTTGATGGATGATAGAATATAAGCAAGGATTCAGTGACAATAACTTCTATATCTATAGAAAAATATATATAAGTTACAGGTTCAATTATGTCATATATATCACTATAAAAATGATGCAGATGCACCAAGAAAAAGGTCTCATTTTCCCTATAATTCATTCAATAAAATATATTCCTAATTCCTCGTTCCTCCCCTCAATTTAACATATGATTATTGCTTCCCTCAACCCTCAACCTTTGGCGACAAATTTATCAATTCATTAATCAATTCATAACCCAATTGAGAATGGAACGCCGAACTCGTGATACGCGACTAATACCATAATTTCCAGCATGTTTACACAATCCATCTGGCTATATTCCAGCAAACCAAACAGATAGAGGGAGAGCTCATGGAGGGGGCGGGAAAATTCCGAGGGGGCTGTCGGCGGAGGGGGAGCAAACAGAAAATGTCCAAGAGCAATCAGCGGGCGAGTCGAATTTCCAACTTGGCTCTGCCATCAATCCACAAAACGAAGGAAAACCAAATCCGTGCGTGAGTCCACTGAATAAACAGGGGAAAAAATACAGCGAAAAGGAGGTATTTGAAGGGAGAAAGATATATGCATTGTTTTTTCTTCAACTTTCATTTAACTCTGGAATTTGCGGATATGTTTTTGATATATCTTCTAAAAATTAACATTTACATTTAGATTTTAATATAAGTATTTCTATAATGTAGTTTTATTTCAAAATATTCAGGAAAGCGTTTCAGGCATAATAGAAAAAAGATGTAGACGAATCTTAGAGAAATCTATAAATATTTGAACAATATTTTGTAAGGCTTATTACCTGGTTTTAATTGTTAAAATAAAAATGTTTGTGTTTACCTTAAATTTATTTATTTTAAGAATACAAATACAATAAACAACAAAGCTCACAAGGGTTCCCTTCAGCATGTATCGCTTGTGTTGCACTGAAATTACTAACTTGTTCTTGTGATACTTATTATTGATAGATTTTGAGGTCGGTTACTGATGACGACACTGGCAATACTAGGAATAGCTGTATAACCAAGACTAGACCTTGCCCTTAGCTGAATATCTGTGTGTTTTTGGAATAGAGCAGAGATTTTTTTAGCCAAACAAAGCTCATTCAAATCAAGATCTTTTATACATAAATACTTTGAATTTAAATATTTTTAAAATCTACAATTTCTTTATTTAATAAGTCTTGTGCAGCCATTAATAATATATATAAATTAACTAAAGCTAAAAACAATTCTTTAATTCCTTAATTCCTTTTAGCCAAGAAAAGCTCACTTTAATTACAATCATTTATACATAAATACTTTTAATTTAAATAGTTCTAAAATCTACAATATCTTTATTTTATAAGTCATAAAAGCCATAAGCCATAATAAATTAACTTAAGCTATAAACTATTCCAAAGCGAAATTAAAATCCCTTTCGCGATTTCCAGACGAATTCAAAATTTAGAACACATCCGCCGGATGTCAATGTCCTGGATCTGTCAGAATGATTTCGATTTAATCGTTAGGAAATTTTCGCGACAGCCAGGACAATTTCCTCTATCAAAGCTAATTGCTCGGGGCATTAGGAGGGAAAGGGAGAAGGGATAAAGGAAAATCGAGAGGGAGATGGCACGATTTGTAAGGGAAAATTGTCACCATATGCGTCAACACGCAATAATTCCCCAGAAAAATAATCCAAACAATTGACCAGCCGTCCCTCCCCTTCCTCTCTAATGGCGAGGGTGTGTCGCCCCTTTTCTACGCCTCTGACTCTGGATTCCTGGACCTTCCTGAGCCGGCAGCAAGTGCCACATCCACCCCCCCTACCCTTAACCCCCTGCTGCCCCGCCCGCAGCGCTCTTTTGGTGTTTTGGTGCTAATTGAATTCATTGCTGCGCTGATCAAGTGCTGCCAAACAACAACAAATCATCCCCAGAGGCTAATGATACCAAACGACTGAGGCCCAGACTCAACGAACTTCCCGAGCGAAGCAAGGGGGGGCAGCCATGGGTTAAGGGGTGGCCAAGAGAGGGTTGCTCGCTGCGGCCTCTGGACCAACTCCACTCGAATATTTCCGTTCCTGTTCCTGTTCCTGTTGCTGTTATTGCTCGGCGTAAAATCAAATTAGAAAACCTTATGCTGAGTTAATTAGCAACATTTAACGGAGCCATGAGGGAAATCCAGGGGGGTGGCAGGTGGCAGGGGAGAGAGGGTAAGTACTTGAACAGGTTCTGGGAATCTCAAGGAAACCCACTTTTGGTTTATCAAGTATTTGCTCTTGTTTTTAGCAAGTTAAGTTAAATATAAAAAATTTATACCTATTTTGATAAGGCTATTTTGGCTTAGTTATGAATATTTTTAATCTGACTTTTCCAAATATTAGGATATAAAAATAAATATTTAAAGACCAAAAAATACGTAATCCTGAGGTCTTTTTAACAGCATAGTTTGGTCAAAAATAGAATGACAGCCAAATGCCATATACTGTGCGAATCACCGTTAAAATCTTAATTATTCTAAATTAAAATATGGGAAACAAAATTTTTAGCCAATTTTTGAACATTTTATAAGATCATTAAAATTGTCAAAAATTGATAAGAAATTTATTTTTTTAAATTCCGAATCTCAATATGCAGATTGATTAACCAACTAATAACTACCACAGAAAAGCTTTCCGAATTGAAATTAATGCAGTTTTGACCTAATTATGGTTATTTTAAACTGTGACTTGTTCAAAAAAATAGGGTATTAAATTGTCGACAAAAAAAAGCGAATATTTGAGGTCTTCTGGAGAGCATAATTTGGCCAAAAATTAAATGATAGCCAAATGCCGTACAATTTCCGATTCGCCGTTAAAATTCCGATTATTTAGCAGTAAAATATTAAAAAAAAATTGAAATAAAATTTTGACCAATTTTTGAAAATTTTATAAGCGGTTACATCATTAAAATTGTCAAAAATGGACTAAAAATTTGTTTCTTTTAATTTCTAAACTCGATATGCAGATTAATTATCCAACTAAAAACTTCATCAGAAAAGCTTTCCGAATTGCATTTACGGCTGTTTTGGCTTAGTTATGAGTATTTTAAACCTTGAGTTGTCCTTAAAATTAGGACATAAAAAAACGCTTTTTAGGTACCTAAAAATTAGTAAACCTGAGGTCTTCTTAACAGCATATTTTGGCCAAAAATGTAAAGACAGCCAAATGCCGTATATAGCCCGAATCACCGTTAAAAGCTTAATTATTTAAAATTATAAAATAAAAACAACAATTTTTGGTCAATTTTTGAAAATTTCATAAGGGGTTACATCATTAAAAAACTAGTTATAACGCTCTCTGTTTAATAACTAAATACTATATTATTTAAAACCATTAAAACTCGATGCATAACAAGTTATAGAACTTTCGCAAGATGTCCGGAATTATCGAAAGAAAAAATTTACGAGATGGCTTCCTGATATCAAAGAAAACTCAAAACTATATCTGGCTTAAGAGTCAGGACATTAGAGATAACTCAAAACTATATCAGACCCAGAAAAACCATCACTATGAGCTCTCAATGTGCGCATATGCTCCTATTATATATTCCCCTACCAATTAGAAAGGATTTGTCCCAAAACGACGGCAATTAAAAACGGAACGCCGCCCATCAATTGTGATATCAATCGAGGCCAATCAATAGAGCACCGCAGCATCCTGGCCCGTCCTTTCCCTCGTCCTTGCTCGGTGCCCCGCGTTAGCTGACAGGGCAAACAACCATTAGCAGCTAGCTGGCTAACGAGCTATAACCGCTTAGATGCCCCCAACTCCAACTGCGATCCCCAGACAAATGCAAATTTGACAATAATAAAATCCAACATATGACAATAATCTCACATATTTGACAATAAAATCGAGAATCGAGGAAATTCGATTGAATATTAGCGCAAAAGTTGGCTCAATGTGAAAATTGGAAGGGATGGCTGGATGGCCGGGGGAAGTGGTGTGCTAAATCAGTAAAGCAAACATCACATATAACAAAATTAAGCATAAAATGTGATCATCTGTGTTGACATGAAGATCAAACTGGGACCGGGGACTAGAAAACTATAAATGCCGTTCAACCCAAGAGGGTTGTCCCTCACTGAGAGAAAGAATTGGGAATTGTACATGCAAGAGAAGTGAGTATAAATCAATAATGGATCATATAAAAGGTACATCCATTTTATTTTATAATTTTATTTTATATTTAAGCTGCATTTATTTAGTGTTTTAAAGGTTTTATATATAGATATTTCATACAAGAAAATGTTTACTATTCTTTGCTAAGATGAATACGTGAAAAGTCATTTTTATTATATTTATATATATACAATAATGTTTATAATAAAATATACAACAATTAAATTATAAATATATTTTATATATACATACATATATATATACAATATTGTATATAATAAAATATACAAAAATAAAATTATGAATATATTTTCTAGCCTTTCAAAATGTAATGAATGTATTTTTAGAATTTTGAAATGTATAATATTAACCAAACTGAGCCAAATACAGATTTATTGTCACTTGATTCTTTAATTAAGTTAATAAATTAATTAATTTAAATTTAATTTAAAAAATAGAACAAATGTTTACTATTTTTTTGAAAAGATGAATAGAGAAAAAGTCTTTTCTTTGCTTAGGCAAATATTTATTTATATTATAAAATATTGTATATAATAAAATATACAAAAATAATATTAAAAATAAATATATATAAATATTTTCTCTTTCTAGCTTTATAAAATTGATTAAATATAATTATGGAATTTTTCATTATATATTGTTATTCAAACTAAGTCAAATTCAGATGTAATACAGATTTATTCCCACTTATTTATTTAAGTAAATAAATTTCTTCTAAAAGATGTGTATTTAATGTCGCATATTTATTAAAGTTTAAACAAAACGAATTTTCTATATTTTCACAATTTTCAAAGTGTTAATTATAATAACCAAAAGTTATAATCAAATTTTACCAGTAATAGTTTTTCGTAATAGTTTTTTATTGTCAGTGTAGCTGATGACGTTGCCCAACAGGGGATAACCAAATTGTAACACCAGCAACAATGGCAGCAAAGTCAGAGGGAGAGGGGACTGAGGGTTGCGGAGAAGGGGAGGAGGGGAAGTGAACCCTCGATTCAAACGGTGATTTTCTGGGTGTGTGCCTTCCGCAACTCCGCAACTCCGCAACTCCGTCGCTCGGTGTTTATAGAAATTATAACTCGCATTTAATTTGCAACAGATGCGACAATCAGCAGCGGGCATCCCGAGAGGACCGGCCAGAATCCATCCCGAGGCAATTCCCGCTCTACGGTTTGATCTTTGTCACCCTTTTCCGGTCTCGCAGGGGTTTTGAATGGAATTCTCCTGCTCCTGCTGCAAATTACCCGCTAATAGCTCAATGAATTGAAATTAGGGAGAAATCTCACCCATTCCCCCCTGCATTGTGTTCTGGTTCAACACATTTGGCCACTTCAAGGCAAATCAAAATAAAGCGCAGCATCAGCAACCGCAGCCCATGGTGCACAGTGGGTTAAGATCAAGGTTCATTAAGTAATTTAATAAAAACTGAAATAAGAATTGTATTACTTGTATTACTTGTATTACTTATATTTTATTCTTAAATAAGAATAAGAATCTTAATCTATAAAGCTTTCTAAAGTAAGGTAAGTAAAGTAAGGCTTGGGGTTATCATAAATGATTATATTTCTTATAAACGAAATGACAAGCAGGCTCTATATATTTTATTCTTAAACTAGAAAACTAGAAAGGTCTATAAAGCCTTCTAAAGTAAGATAAGTAAAGTATGGCTTGGGGTTATCATAAATGATACCACTGTACCCCATATCCTTAGCCTCTTCCCAACAATTTATTTATTTGTACGAAAATGCGCTACGTGTTGGGAGCCAGCAACAGAACGAAATGAATTTTTATTAGCCCATCGAACAACAAGAAACTGCTGCATAATAACAACAACAATAGGGCCAACAACAGCAACAGATCAAACAACCAATAATAACAATATAAAGCATACTTCAAGGCAGACCAACAGCCACGATAAAAACCTTAGAGTCCGTCCGCGTGCGAGTCCATGAGATACTTGAGAACTACGTGATAAAGTGGACAGACGAGTTCTCTTCACCAGAATGGAAAAGTGGGTTTGGGTTAGGAACAATTCCAAATGAGTTCACACTTTATGTCAGCTCTGAATTCAGGAAATAAAAGTCCTCAGCTAATTGTTATTATGCCAATAGGGAAAGTAATTAAACTAGATATAGGGCTTAGTAGAGGGTTCACATAATCATAATATATCTATCTAATCTTATTTATAACTTTAAAATTTTAAAACTAACTAAAGGTTCTTTAAAATATATTACTTATATCAGGTCTCTAAAACTAACAAAGATTTCTCCTAATGATTTGAAAATTGTATGTAATAATATTTCATAAAATCAAATAAATATTAGGTTAATCCTGAGAAATAAATTTGCCAAAATATATATGCTAGAATATAGAGTTAACCTGAATCAACTCAGCTATATTTCAGGTCTCTAAAACTAACAAAGTTTACTTTTAATGATTTGAAAATTGAATGTAGTAAAATTTCATAAAATCAAATAAATATTAAGTCAATCCTGAGAAATAAATTGCCAAAATATATCGGCTAGAATATAGAGTTAACCTGAATCAACTCAGCTATAGCCAGTAAATTCAGCAAATTAAATTTAAATAAATTAGAATATAATATATATTAGAAATTAGAATATAATATATGTATATATCCCTTTTTTCTCGATTACTTTCCCACAGCTGATCCGAGTTGAATCCAGTTCAAACTCTTATCAATAATAAGAAATGCTCCAACCTCCATTCAGCTCCGCCTGATAATTAATTCTATGACTCGTCTCTTGGCGGAAATGGAGGCTCACCATGATTTTTTCAATTTGCCATATAATGTATATGGCCAATACCCAATACATGGCCCGAAAGCGAGCCAAATTGAAATCAACAAGCGAACAACCAAAGCGACTTCGAAGTGCCTTCGTTGTTTGTGTGCTAAGTTGGCTACATTTTAATTAGCGAAATAATTTTGAAGTGATACTATAAATTTAGTCATAATTATTGTCTCAGCAATTAACTCGATTATCTTGCGCACATTTTGATTTATTTGCAGCGATAAGCTCTATCGCAAGGGTCCTCGGATTGTCGGGAAATTGAAGAGAATTTTGATTGGAAGCATACTGCACTAAGACAGGTTATTGTTGTTCAGTGTATTTATAAATTCTGCACCATAGACAGCTCTTAAAGCCGGCCAGATTAGATATACACATGAATATATATTAAATGTATATATATTTCTGTAATCTTGACGAGATTTTGGCGTTGCTGAGGGATTAATTAGTTTATGAGTTGAATTATGTTATTGAGAATTTGGGTTCTTTGTTCTTTGACTCCAAATTGATTTAAAGCTGGAACGCTTAGTAATTAAAGATTGTTTTAACGCAGAAAAAGATTAAAGAAATATATATATATTGTCCTGCCCCAGTTTTCTATAAAACCCATTAATTAATCCCTTCCCCAAAAACAGACATGTCATGTTTTTCGTGATTTATTTTTGCAGTTTTTGATTTTGAAAATAAATTCCATACAATTTACTAATTCAGTCGCAATGCGACCATTTACATTGCTGTAATTCTTTTTTGCTTTTCTCCATGGCTGTGTGTGGTGGTTGTTAATGTTAAATACTACAATTACATAATTACATTTATTTACACAAATTACACAAGCAAATTACAAGTTGCCCAACTAAACTAATCGCCTTTAATGTAATTTATTTGCTTAAGCATTATTCATTTAGTTAAGATTTATGATTACTTTATTACTTATTTTTATGTTCCTATTTAGATTTATGTTTATGTACATCCAGGGGCTGGGGCAGGGGGCTAATGAATTTAATTTATATTTCTTGTTTACATATATCACACAGTGTCCCGCCTTGTTGTGGCACGAAATAAAAATAATAATAAATGGCAATCGAACCGAAAACAAAATACGATTTCAATGGATTGCGCAAACGGAAAACAGGGTGTCGCCTTCCAAGTGCTTGTGGGTAATGGTGGGACGGCGGCTTGATTGCGGCATGACTAGATTGGAGGCACCTCCTTAATCCTACTCCTCCTAACTGGCGGCACTCGGCTGCGACTGCTGCGACTGCGTCTGCGACTGCTGCTGCTGGGCCTTGGCCCGCTCCTTGGCCTCCTGCTGGGCCTTCTTCGAGCGCTTCCACTTCATGCGGCGGTTCTGGAACCAGATCTTCACCTGCGTCTCCGAGAGCATCAGCCCGCTGGCCACCTCGAAGCGCTTGGGCCGGCTGAGATACTTGTTCTGCTTGAACTGCTTCTCCAGCTCCAGCAGCTGCTGCGAGGTGAAGGCGGTCCGCGGTCTCCTGGTCTTCCCCAGGATCGCATGGTGCGGATAGGCCGCCAGCTCGGGGATTCGATGGTGGAGCATTCCGGCGCGGGCCAGGAACTCAAATTGCAGCTGCGAGGGCATGAAATTGTGACCCATGGGTATCTGTAAGGAAATAAATATAAAACTCCCATTAGATTGCATTCCAGGGGGAAATATATAGTTTGCTGTTGGTTTTCAGAGTTAATTTTTTAAATTTACTTCAATTCTATTAAATCTAAAGATAATATTTCAATTTTAAAAGATCTAGAAATCATTAGCTGTAATATTGAATATTTTTAGACACCTTAAAATGTGTTGTTGCTATTTAGGAAGTTTAAATCAAACTTTAAGATGTCTTTCTAATATTTTATATTATAATATTTTATTATTATATTTTTATTAGATCTATGAATTAATAGCTGTAATATTGAATATTTTTAGGTACCTTAAAAAGTGATTTAACTTACTAGATAGCAAAAACCACAGCTAAAATATTTAAAGCGTATTTTTAGGCACATTTTCAGGTGATTTCAAATCACTGGAGAGTTTTCAACAAAAAAAATCTATTTAAAATTATAAAATACTAGCTAAATGAAATTCTCTTTGTTAATATTAAATATAAACATTGAAAGTATATAATAATAATAATATAAATATAAAAATTGATTTTAAATTCCCTTACAAATTGTCAAAATAAATAACTCATACAATATTATATTTATTTATAAATAAGCCATATAATTTACTTACAGGTATGGGCTTGCCGGATGGATCCAGGGGTCTGTGGAAGGCGGATCCGCCCTGCGCCAGCAGCTGGTAGGGATGTCCGCCCGCGTAGAGCGGGAAGTCCTGTGGCCGGATGGGACTGTGCGGCGGCACCGGCTTCTTGAACTCGTCATGGAGATCGGACATGCGCATGGACAGGTGGTGGGGATGGAGACCGCCCTGCGGCTGCTGGTCCTCGCAACCCGGGCTGATGGGCGGACTGGAGCGGTGCGAAGAACTGGGTGATTCCGATCTATAAAAGGTATATAAAGAGATAGAGAAATATTTAGTATGAGACACCCTCTACAGGCAATTATCTAACCCAGCGATGGCTGGCGAGATTACGCGACACATTTTGAAAACAATTAATGTTACTGCCAGCCTGCCCGCCTTTGTCTAATTTGTTTGCTTTTGTACACAATTCGCACTTGAAAATTAGCCACTCACACCCTCAGGCCAGCAGACACATGGCGTATACGTAATCTCTTTGGCCGATGACCAAACTGGAATTGACCAATTGAAGGCTTTCGGCTTGCCATGTTTTCGAGTGCTGGCGCAAAGCTGCTTTGGGGCTTCAGTGGGGCTTTGCATTTGGCTTTCAGGACGCTTCTCGCCGAGTGCCCCGGTTTTGTTTGGCCAAAGCCAGTCAGCTACCAAAAGGATTAACCAGGCCTTTTCTAAGGGGCTATTGTTTAGCTCTGAACTTGTGCTCGAATTGGTTTTTAAGTTGGGGGTATTAGCCACGAACTAATGCAAATTAATGACTCGATCGATTTGGGTACATTATTTTTATTGCTTTTATGAATGCTGACTTACTTGTCTTAATAGCTTATATCAATAAATTTATTGAATTGTAAAGTGAGTAGGAGGGGTTTGTATTAAAAGGCATACCAAAGCTACCTTGGCCTAAGAACGAGTTGGTCTATAAAATGAGTAATTAAATTATCAGTATGTCCAGGAAAGCTTAGGTATTATTTTAAATAGATTATTTGCACAGCTGAGGGAATTATGTCTTTCATGAAATGTACATAAATTGAAGTATTTAATTTACACACGAACTTGATTCATATTTACTAGTCTTAGGTGTAATTTAGCAAAAGCTATATTCCAGACAAATATCTGGAATACCCAATCATTATTCTTCAAACTGTTTAAGTAATTTATATATTTATATATATATATCAAAATATACTATATGAAAGGCAATTAAAAATATTACAAGTGGAATACAAGTACCAAAAGGTTATCTACATTTAAAGAAAGAAACAAATTTGATGACTTTAAAATATGTTACAAAGTCTTTAATAAAATACTGACCAACTTGTTATCTAAATATTGCATATATTACATAATTACATATATTACATAATTTCATATAATACATATATTACATATAATATTATATATTACATAATATATATATAAAATATATATATAAAATAAGTAAATGTAATAAGTATATTTCAGGTTTCTATCGCAATATTCTTTCAGATTTTGGCACTATTTTTGCCTTAAAACAAACTAATGGTAGTCATATTATTACATAACATTCCCCTGGTATTATCCTTATATATTTTAAAACTGATTTTCTTCTTTTTCGAATACTTGTTATAAATTTAACACTGACTAATTTGATTCCAATGATCTCCTAGCCAAATTACATTCAGGAACTCTTCCTATTAAATAACATATATATATTCCCCAAAAATCCAACACTCACCTTGACATGCCGTCGGGACTGGGCGAGTCGTACTCCCGGGAGTCGCGGATGCGCTGCAGTGCCTCTTGCTCGCTGATGCCGCCGGCGGCCGCGGCCACCACATGAGCCGCCGCCGCTGCATTGGAGGCGGCCACAAAGTCGTGGTTGAGCTCCGCCTGGTGGCGGGCATAGTGGATGGCGGCCAGATGTCCGTCCACGTTGATGGGCTGCGGCTCACCCGCCTGGTGCTGGCTCTTCGCCAGCAGGGCGTCGATGCAGAAGGACTTCTTGGGCTGACTTTGGGCAGGTGGCAGGAGAGTGGTAGCCATGGTGGCTCCGCCGTGGCTCAGGTGGTTGCCAGGCGGCTGTGGCGACAGCTGTGGAGGAGCTGCTCCTGGCGCCGAGGGCGGCGCATTGCCCGGCATCATCACTGCCGTGAGGGGAAGACGTGGCAGGGGATAGGCACCCAGTGCAGGATGCGGATGTGGCACGTGATGTGGCGGTGGTGGCGGGAAACCCTCGACGTACAGCCGCGCGTGCGGCGGAGGCGGTGGACCTGCACCCACTGGCAGGGGGGCCACCAGAAGCGGCATTCCCTGTGTGATCTGCTGACTCTGACTACTGTCCGCTGGAGTGCTGTCCTGGACACCACCGGGACTCAGTCCTGGGGCATATGAGCTGAGGGGCGAGCCTGTGGTGGCCGTCGAGTGGCTGGGACTGGCTGCCGGCGGACTGGGACTGGGCTCGTGGGACTGGGATCTGGGCGACAGGGTGGAGTGGCTGCTGCTCTGGTCGTAGTCCTGGGCAGCTGGCGGGGATCGCTGGCGGTGCAGCTGCTGGTGGCTGCTGCTGTGGTGCTGCTGGTGGTGCTGGTGCTGGTGGATGTGGCTCAGCAGGAGTTGCGACGGCATCGAGGAGTTGCCACTGGCGACGGTGCTGGTCAGCGGCGGCGGTGGCGGCTGCTGTGACACTTGGGCACTGGACATGCTTCACTGGGAGACACCAAAAGTATCGTTTTTGCCTCGGCTATTTATTTTTTATATATATTTAGAACACTTTTCCAAACACTCTACGTAAACGGTTTTCCTACGAGCGCACACGCACGTCTCCAAGTTGTTTTTTTTTTTATTTCTCTCGAAGCGAAACGAACTCGGTGAGCGCTCATTAACGACTGTGCGCCGCTGGAACCCAGACGCGGTATCATATACGATACGAATGTCGGGAAATGACTCGTTCAGACTCGTCTGAACCACCGGAACCGTTAGCACCACTCACCACTCACCACGCTCTCGCTGGCTCGCTCTTGCTCCCGCTGTCGCTCTCTGGAAGCCCAGTTTCAAGATGGAGTATGTGCTATGTGGGAACGAGGGCGAAAAAGAGATGGTGCTAGGCCGTGGGGCGTGGCCAAGCGGCATAAAATGTCCATTGAGGGCGGGGCTAGGCCAAACAGAGAGGGAAGAGACCTCTGTCGCTCTCCGGTGAAAATTTCATATAAATTGTTGGAAAAACGAGGCTATAATTGCCATCATTATGGAGTGTTGAGCAACTAACAAGTTCAGCGGCAGACGACGAAAGACGAATCCTCATAATCAACTCGACAGGGACGGAGAGAGGGCCAGAGGTCGTCCTTAATGGCAGCAAAAAAGAGCAGAAGAGAGAAGGAAGAGCGGCACTCAGACGGAAGTCTGGCAGATGATTAGGGCAGCAATTAAGGCACTCGACTGGGCCACGATTTAAGCCCTGCTGGAGCAGCCTCTGCCGCTTTAATCTCCTCCAAATCGATAATCTCCTCTGGCTCTCCCCGAAACGATGGCCATAAACGATTCGATTCATTGGCTTTTTATAACTTGGTTGGCTGTCCGGGGGCTACCGAGAGGTACTCCCTAACGCGTAATGCCCCATAATGCAGTCTCCTTTACGACAGCGAATGGCGGCGGGTTTAATGTTCCCTTGATGGATTACTAAGTGGACATGAATGGCTGCCACCAAGTGGCTGGGAGCTTGGGGCGACTGCCGGCCATAAACGACAGGTTAAAGGCAGAGTCAAGTAGTTGTATTATCTGGATTAGCTTTTTAGTTAGAAAGGATTTATTTAGCTTACAGAGAAACTATACAATTTCAAGGATAAACAAACTTATCTATTTCCAATTTGTTGTACAATTTCTTTCTTAAATAAAGTAAGGACTTATCCTAACTTAACAAAAGTGTAATCTTGCATTGTAATATTTTTGAATTTAAATATAATAGTTAAACTCAAAAATTATAACTCTCTCAGTATTGGATACACAGCTGCTTCAGGAGGGAGCCTCCCAATTCTTCATCAGTATCCGTTTCTACTATATTGATCTAGAGGGAGCCTCCCAATTCTTCCTCAGTAGCAGCTTTTATTATATTAGTCAAGAGAAGACTCCCAATTGTTCATCAGTATCCGCTTTTACTATTTTGGGTCAAGAGAAAGGGGATACTGATGAAGAACTTAAAGTCTTCCTCCTGAAACAACTGTATATTCAAAATTAAATTGGAATTTATTCACCACTTAAATAGGGTGTTGCTTGATACACTTCTGTTTAAGTTAAATATTATATAAATTAAATTAACTAAACATAATATATAACTAATAATAATACTTTGTGCTTCATTATCGTTTTAATAATATTCTAGAAGCAATATGTCTGAGCTTGTATTTAAAAATTATAATTACAAACACACACTTAATCGAAAGAGAATAATAATAATCAATTAATACCGATCACATATTTCGAAAGAGAATAATATCTCAGCTTACTTATTATTTACTGTTTATTATTATATTTAAAATTATTAGATATTATATATAATATATATATATATATATTACTATATATATTACTACCCGAAACACTTTTTAAAATGTATTTACTTATTGTTCTCCTAATTTGAAGTCGCCAGCCTTTGCCAAAGCAAACAGAGACTCCAGAGGTCCGAACCCGAGCCCAGGAAAACACACCATTATATAGTACAAGTATATATCTGACAGTGTCCAGACAGGAAAAGAGTTGAGGGTTTCTAGGAGGGGAGGAGGAGGCAAACTGCTCGCTAACAAGAAACGTGCCAAAGTGTATTTTCTTTGGCCACGTACTGCGGACCTAACTCATTCCCGAATTTCCCGAAAACCCCAAGACCGGGCCGAGAATGTTTTCCCAAAAGCGAACTCAAAATTAGTGCGATGTCTGCAATGGCGACTGATTGCTGTTGTTTCCTGCCAAAGTTCCTATCTGGATCTTATTTTATTTTCATTATACGATATTTATCTACTTATCCACGTGCATTTAACTGGCATTTATGGGCGGTGGTGCGGAGCCCAGACATGACCCGGTCCATCCTCGCTCTCTCCCTGTATGATTTGTGTTATTCCGGAATAGTTTATTTTATATAACAACACAAACATGCAGGAGGTCCAGAATAGAGCTGGAGATGGAGCTGGTGCTGGAGGTGTGAGGACTTGGATTGGGTTTCGGTTCTAGTTGGCATTGTGTCTGCTGGCAGCAGGCTTTGTTTGCCTAATTACGTTTTGATTTTGGGGAAATGGTTACGTAAATATGCAATTAGAGTTTAAATTTTGTATGCCACAGAACTCTAAATTTAAGGGTAAGAACAGCTTGCGGAACTATAATGTTCTGGGGAAAATGTGGCTATTAAAGAAGGCCTAAAGTTAGAGAAAAAACAGATAAGTTTTATAACCAATATAGGTTTTAATTTAATTATAAGTATTAAATTCCGAAAACGGATTTTGATTTTAGTGGTTAGACTCAGTATAGATATAACTAGCTGGTTACGTTAATATGCAATTAGGGCTAAAATTATGTATGCCACTGAAGAGCCATCACCAGTTTAACTCTAAATTTAAGGGTAAGAACTGTTTAGGGAACTATAGAGTTCTGGGGAAAATGTGGCTATTAAGGAAGGCCTAAAGTTAGAGGAAAAAGCAGAAGAAGTTTTATAAACAATATGGGTTTTAATTTAATTATAAGTAACAAATTCCTAAAACGGATTTAGATTTTAGTGGTAAGACTCAGTACAGATATAACTATCTGTTCGCTTTTGTGCGAATATAATGAAGATTGAAACAAATTTTAATTTAAAATGTACATTTGAAGTTCGATAAATTCAAATAATATTTCTCAGGCTTTCCTTTGCCAAAAACCTCAAATGTTCAAATCCCAAAATGTTAAAAATACTGTGGCTTACACTCCCCTTGTTTGCTAGTGTAATATATTGTCAAACTGAAAAGAAGACTCCCCCCATCTTCTATAATATGATGACCTGTGCCGATTGCTCGGAAGTGAACAAGAAGTGCAATATCACGACCACGGGCTGGAGCTGCGATTTCGCCTTTGATGCCAAAAAGCTGACTGACAATGGAAGTTCCGCCAACATACCGGACTTCCTGAGCAAGTGCATGCTTCCCAGCATGGAATTCCTGGTAGAAGGTAACCCAATGCAATAGGTATAAGTTCAGAGAGTAAGGATTCGCCGATTGCAGAGTCTCTTTTTGGTCATTGTTGCATTTGGTCGCCGGAAATTGGCTGTCAAAAACTGAAGAAAGAAAATAAGCAGGAGGACCAGTGCTTTAAGTGCACCAGGACCATCTACTCAGCACTTATGGTCCACACGTCCTGTCCTTGTGGCGAAGTTTTCGAGTACCTTGAATCCAGGGGAGTAACGCCTAGACCATGGAATTTCCTTTTTATAAAGCAGGCAGTGTTTATACTCATTTTTAGTCATAGATATTAATAAATTAACATTGATATTTTGGATAATTTATACCTTATACTTTTTATAAAGCAGGCAGTGTTTATACTTATTTTTAGTCTATAGATATGAATCAATAAACATTGATATTTTGGGTAATTTATACCTTTTTATAAAAGAGGCAGTGTTTATACTAATTTTTAGTCTATAGATATTAAACAATAAACATTGATTGATTTATACCTTATACTTTTTATAAAGCAGGCAGTCATTTTTAGTCTATAGATATTAAGCAATAAACATTGATATTTTGGGTAATTTATACCTTATACTTTTTATAAAGCAGGCAGTGTATATACTTTTTTTAGTCTGTAGATATTAATTAATAAACATTGGTATTTTGGGTAATTTATACCTTATACTTTTTATAAGGCAGGCCGCGTTTATACTCATTTTTAGTCAATAGATATTTATTATTAATTATTAATTATTAATATTATATTAATGTTTATTACATTGATATTTTGGGTAATACCTTACCTTATACCTTTTATAAAGCAGGCAGTGTTTATACTCATTTTTAGTCTACAGATATTAATCAATAAACATTGATATTTTGGGTAATTTGGGATAGAAATATTTAAGGAATATTTCCACACATAATGAGTACAAATTTAATTTAATTAAATAATGACGAGAGAGTTCAATAAGGCCCCTTTATGTTAGAAAATTATTTGGCATCTGTTCAACCCTTTCAGGAGCACTTTTCATCTTAACTCTGATATCTAAAATCCAGGGAAAGCTTTCGCTGGCTCGGATTTTACAGAGGCACCCCTGCAAATCGTTATGGCCTATTGGGCTAAGCGCTAATCAGGCGTTAAATTTGCCAGCAAATATCGGCTAGAAATATAAATCACCAATAATAAATCGTCGCATATGTTGGTGCAATTTAGCTGATGCGGTCAGCATCCGAATGCGAGGGAGACGGCTGCACGGAATGGGAAAGAGAGGGATAATCTCCCCCCTTCCTGTCGTGTTAATTCAGCCGATAAGTGAACAATAATGCCAGAAAATTTCAACAGATTTCCCGAGCCTTAGTTAGCTAAGTCAACAAAAACCGGAGGCGCTGGCAAAAAAGGATGGGTCGAAGGACCTCAGAGGGTTGATTGAATTGACTTTGACACTTGTATGCTGAGCAAATAAATGTGTATAAAAAAAGGAGGAGAAATCAAGCTGGGAAAGACTTTCGAAAACATTTTAAAACAATAACCGCAGAACATATTTGGAAAAGCAACCCTTTCGGAGACATCATCCCATCCGCTCATTAATCACAAGCCCCGGCCACACCCAACGGGATTGCAATTGATAATTAAGTAAATATTGATGTGCAAATAATTGGCATTAAATTGCGTTATCAATAAATAATTTTTACATTTCAGCGGCTACAAAGACACACAGATACCGCGGATACTTCATTCAGTTGTATCTACAAAAGTGGTAGATATTGGATTGGCTCATTATGTTGACAGAGTTGCGGGCTCAGAGAGCTCACTACGCGTGGGCATGCAAATTATTACTGCACTTTGGTATTTATTATTTACCTTTTTTGCTGGCCACCCACCTATAAAAGTCTTCCCCCGGCTTCCCGTATTTTCTGCAATGCGCAATGTTTAAGGCAAACTGAGGTGCGTTGTCCGCCTAATGATTACTGAAGGCTTGCAAAACTCTCTTACTTATTTCTCAAGTGATTAAAAGATTTGTTAAGAGACATTCAAATACTTGAAAGGGTTTATAATTCTCTATTTCTTTAATTTTTCGCCATAAATTTTCCATAAAAAAATTAAATTTAATCTGGCTGCACTAAGAATAAACAGAAATGGTTTTCAATATAACTCACATCATATGATATTTTCCATTTCCACTCTCCCTCCACTCACAAATCTAGATAATTATCTCTTACTTATTTCTCAAGTTATTATTTAATAGTTTTAAACACCTAAAAGGGCTTACAATTCTCTTTTTCATTAATTTTCTACCATAAATTTACATATACAAAATTTAATTTAAAGTGCCTTCACTTATGAATAAAGAAAAATGGTTTTCAAAATGACTCATATCATATGATATTTTCCATTTCCACACTGCCTCCACTCACAAATCTAGATAATAAAAAATAACAACATTAAATATGTAAAATAATTAAATAAAATTATAACAAAAGATAACCCTTCATTCATGGAACCTCGCTCTTTTAATTTTCATTATAAATCAACTATAATTCACAATCACACGAAAAGGGTAGAAAGGGTTGAATAAATTGAAGGGAAACGAAATGAAATAAATATTTAATTATATGGCAATAATAAAGTATTATTGACTCACATTTTAATTGATTTCCAGCATTGACAAAATAACTTTTTAAATGAATGCCAGGAAATACCCAGGAAAGCCACTCCCCCGACTCCGCCCCAATACCGCAGATAAAGTTTATAATTGAGTTGTGTTTTTTCATTAAGTGCGCGAATTGATTTGCTTTTGTTATTGTTTTTATTGTTGTTGGCTCGCCCACGGAGCAAACTTATTAAAAACTGATAAACTCAATTCACTTTTCCCTTCAGCGCATTTTTTTCTTTGTGTTTTTAATTGAAATATATTAAACGTAAGAATTATGGGAACCATTAATGAGATAATGCCCGCCCCTAAATTTTGGGCTATAATCCTTGGTGAGGAAATTGTTCACTGAACTATTGCAAATTATTATTTTGATTAGGCTCTTTTCCGTTCTGGAAAGATTGTCGGTTTAGTTATAGGGCGTTTCCTTAATGATAAGTGTGATTTGTGGGTCTCTAATCGGTCTGATAAAGCTGCTAGTTGTGAATAAATATCGCTCGGCTATGACGTATTTGGGCTTTGAGCTTAAGAATAGGAATATTTCTTGGAAAAATTTGTATACCCGGAGCCCATAGAGTGCAAGGGTACAAATTATGACAAAGGCTCTCAGAAACTATAAAAGATAGAGCTACTAAGGTCCAGTCTGCTTTAAAATTGCTTTAAAAATTTAAATAGATTGTTAATAAATATATAAATTAATAATAAATGTAATAAATAATATTGAGAAATAAATAGTACAATTTGATGATAAACATGGGAGTTATTAGAACAATGTGGCTGTGCATGCTGAACCTGTGCAACATCACTGTTTTGGCAGCAGTAATGAAAGTTGCTCATCATGTTTCCAGCAACACAAGCCTAGCAACATAAATTAGACCATAATTACACAGTGTTTCTTTTAGTGTCTTTAAGTTTAATTCACAAAGCTTTGGGTTAAAGGTATCTAAAATATTATTCTAAAATAATATTCTACTTCATGAAATAATTTTAATGATTTGTATAATTAGAATAATGTTTTAAGCTATTATAGAAAATATACCATTAGAAGAATATCTAAATATGTTTTTAAATATAAAAACAATACCTAAAAGTGTTTATAAACATTATTTTTTCACACTTTTTGACAAAAACAAAGAAATTCTTATATCATAATTTAATTAAAATCGCGAGATGCTCTTATTTAGAATTTATTATTATTCGAATTTTTGATGCATTGCAAAAATATATATCAAAAATATATAGCATAAATATATATTAAAAATATATATAAAAATATATATACAAAATATTTATTAAAAATATATATCAAAAATATATATCAATCTTTTAAGTTCCAACAAAATAATTCCCAATAAAAGGATATAAGCTAAAGTTTATCCGAGGAGGGCCGCAATATCTTAAAGCAACATAGATGGGAGCAGCGCGATATCCCTATCGGTGTTTATATATAGCTTCTGTATCTGCATCGGGCTGCCTCATTAGCCACAGCGCAAACAAATTTTCCAGCCAGGCCAGGCCCAAGACCCAAGACCCAAGCCAAAACCTAACCGAACCCGAAACCGAGTCGAGTCGCGTGGAATGTGTGGAACTGTTTGCACACATTTAAGATACATTTAGCTGCCGTTGCGACATCGGAGTTTTTTAACCTCTGTAGAGTACTTCCTCGTATATATAGGACGACGAGTGTATATAGTTGGGCCTCATATGCAGTGTGTGTGCGGTGAAGCGCCAGACGATTGGAAGCGAAAGGTAAACGTGCACTTTCCGATAAGAAGGACGCACGAAAATCGCATTTTGATTTGTATTCCGTGTTTGATCAGAGACACTGGCGCAGATACAAAGATACAAAGATACAGAGATACAAAGTGGCTTTCCTATTTGCCTGGCAGTTCGTAATTGTTTGCTTAAGTGCATTCAATCGCCAGATAATGACGGCTCCTCCTCCTGTTTCTTATTTTCCCTCTCGCCGATATCCTCCATACGATATGAATCCGTTTATATTTATTAATATTTTGTGCGTCTTCGGTTTATTTACTTTACCTTTTCTTGGTTTTGTTTGCCGCCACATAATTTATTATCTGCGCTTATCAATTCATATTTTATTTGCTCTCCTTTCTCCGGCTAAGTTTTTAGGGTTTGAAAGGCCCTTCAAGACTTCAACTTTAATTTCTGCCCTTGACGTCTATTATGATGGATTAATTTTCAATTATGAAAGCTGCCCCTCGAGGCGAGAATAATAAGAATAGCTTATCTGGGCTGCCTTCAATTTGGAACTTTCTTATCTCGCCCCGCTCGTATATCGCCAATAATCAATTTTCAATTAATTCAAAATCCCTTATCGGCAGAGGGGGCTGGGGCCTCCCCTCACTGGGGAGTATTTATGAAGATGGAAAAATTATAAAAATTTGTTTAAAGCCGCTTAAATGGTCGTCACATCACTTGAAAAGTTAAGAATTGAAGTTTGGAAGAGTGCCGTAATCTAATCGCTGACGGGGCAGCGATTTAATTTATATAATCAACTTGTTTTCATAATTAAAAAATATTAAAATTGTTTATTGGACACACACACCTTCCAGCTGATAGCGACCATTGCTCCATTTGATTGGATTGCGCTTATCTTGGCCTAATTGAAATTGCATTGAAATTGATTGATTCGCCCATAAACTTTTGACCAAATACAAAGTATTCCTCCTCCCATTTCCTGCCCCTCCTGATTTCTATTTTTCCACCCTTCCCTAATCGTTTTATTTCCTCCGCTCGACTTGTGGTAATCAGGAAAGAAATAATAATACATTTCTCGGCCAGATGACAGCTCAGGCGGGCAAAGGTTCGCGGGCGAGGGGTTGTAAATCATTTGGCAATTGTAAATTTTATTTAAATGCCTCGGAAGGGTTCGGTTAATCTGGAGAGGTGTGATTGGAGCAATTGCTGTAGAATGCCCAGGCAACTTGAGACCGTCTGGTGGTTATTGAGCGTGGCACCGGATGCCTTGATTGTAGCTTATTTAATACATCAAATAAATTAATTGAGTTTTTTGGCATCGATTTATGATTTCGTTTTTTTATTTTATTATTTGATATGTTAACTAGCCCTGTAAAAAGACCACAAAGCATAAGTTCTATACTATCAACTTCCCATTTAGTTAAGTGTCAGTTTCTGTATCTTTAAAGCTAAGAATTCTCCCTAGTAACGCACATTGCACTTCTCACTGAATTAACTAAAAATTTAATTTAAAATAAATTAACCTGGGGTTAAAAAGGCATTTTATGGAATATCACCAGTGACTTTCTTATCCAGTTGAGATCTAGTTATCCATAAAACTTATAAGCTAATAAACTGGCCCCATTGGACCTTTCCCTAGTAACTTCTATGCCACAACTATTCTGTTTTACTTTTTAAGCAGCTTAACCGGAGGTTAAATAAATATAAATATATATATAAATATAAAATAAAATAAAAATTAAATATTAAATAAATTATAAATATCATACAATAAAATGTCAGTAATACTACTTTAAGATTCTTCGAGTTTCCCATTATACATTTTTAATATCACAAAACACAACCTGAGAACTGGTTTAATTTATTTACTAACCGGAGATTAAAGAAATGTTCCTGTCAAGATCATAAGATATACAATCATTTTCGTCGTCACTCAATAAAATATAAATGTTATTCGAATTTAACTTTGCTGATTTTCATATTAACCCAATCCTCGAGCCAAGAAATCCCCCATCAATCCCCAATCACTCCAATCATCATCCCAAAATGTCACGTAGCCCCCAAAAGCGCCGATTGCCCTCAGACATTCCCACGTTCTTAATAAGCCGCTTGGCCATAGACGACTGGCAAATAACAATGAAATGAAAACTAAGCAAATATCATAAGATTTTCAAAAACATTTAGCAATGTCAATAAATGGCTGTGCATTTAGGGACGAGGGAATGGGAGGCGCCTCGGGGTCGACGCCGATCATATTAATCTCCATTAAAAAGGAATCTCAATGAATTTACGATGGCGCCAACTAGCTTTCCATTGTCTTTCAGCACGCCACTCCCCCTCGACGTCGCTGGGCTACCTTACTTACGCATTGCTTATTTAACATTCGCCAAAACGAAATAATTCGAAAGCAAACAGAAAATGCCGAAAAACACTGGAGATTGTATACCTGGAGTACCTCTCCCCCAAAAGCCACCGACGTCTTGGGCTCCGTCGGCAGGCCGGGTAAACATTTTAAGCTGCCAGCCCGAAAAACGCTAATGGGTAAACACAGATGCGGTTAAAAGAGCTGCCTGCTGGATTTGAACTTTGCGGAGGAGTCGCGATGGCGATGGCGCGACTCGTGAGCGTTTCCAGGGCGTTTTAAATCGCCTAGAACCCACCAACTAGGAGTTCAAAAAAATATCCCACAGGAACTAAAGAAAGTTTCTGTACAGGGAAATTATTAAAATGGTTACATTAAGCATTTAATTTTATTTCATTTCATAACAAAGCCGATTTTATAAATATAAAATTGATGGTGTGAAACAATAGCAATTTACTTTTCGGAATTATTAATATCCTTTTAATTTGTGCCATCGAGTACCTTCCTAGTCCATAATCGGTATATTGAAAATAGATGTACATGAAATTTAAGTATATTCAGATGACAAACATTTGAGTTATAAAACAATGAAATTGCAACCTTGTACCTTGTATCTTGTAGCTCGCACTCGGAGTTGAAGGTAGAACTTAAAACCAAAGGCTCCAGTCGAAAGCATTCGAAAGTAGCTTTCTTACTTGTTTTATAATATGAAATTGAGTCGTTTCGTTTTAATTATGATTTGGAAAATTAATATTAAAATTATATTTTGGAAAGTAAAAATAAATAACAACCAATAACCATATATATTTAAAAAGAAATTATTACTTTAAATTGATAAAAGTTCAAGAAAATCTTTAAGGTGATTAATTTGATGCTGGAAATTTTGATTATATAAGGGGAAGATGGCTAGAATTAGGCAAATACGTGAATACGTCAAACAACCCCTTTAAATATATATTAATAAACTAAGAATTGACATGAAATCAAGTTATCAATAAAATATTTTATTTTCCGTATTCATTTTAATTTTGACACATTTTTAGTTAGGTTAAAATCCCGGAAAAATTATGTAGAATCCGAGCTAAGTCTAGCTTTCTTACTTAGCCTCAGTTTAACATTTTTTGATTGTGCATTTAACATTACTATTACTTATTTAGTTGCACTAAAAATTTACTGGGTTATTATTGGTTAACGTGTTAAAATTCAGCATATTACACTTTTAAATTAGCTAGACAGTGAATTAAACCAGGTACGCAATCCTCTATTAATTATTCTTAATTAACTAATCAATGCAATTGATTTCGAAGGAATCCCAGAAGCGAGAAGTCAAGGAAATCGGCACTCGAAGCGAGCAAATCTCTCGATTACCTGGTTAATCAACTCAATTGCGGGATTACTCGATTTGGTTTTCCGAGATAATCCCTAGAGTTTCCAGGCTGATAAGGAGGCGAGGGGCAGTGGAATTTTTGATTTATCAATTGTGGAACTCAACCGACGAAGCCTCCTTTTAATGGGGCCTGGGCTTTATCAAGATGTATTAAGCTCTAATCATAGACGTTGATTTACCAGGCCAAAAAAAAAGCAAAAATAATAGACCCTGCTCGCACCCAAACCCTATAAATAAGCCATTACCAAGCCCATCGTATATTAGTAATAACAATTGCTATTTATCAATAATTTTGAAATCGCCTCATCAACAGCGCTCGCTATTTGTTTGATTTGTGTACCCCGATAAGTCCGAATCGGAATCGGAGAGATATATATAAGAGTGCGCGCTCAGAGAGATGGAGAGGACCTATGACAAATCTCTGGAGCCACAAAAACTTGAGTGGCCAATTGCTTCCGTATCTCAGTGTATTAAATCATCAAAGCGGGCATTGCGAAATTTCTGGTTAACTCTTTGTGATTCAATTATAATGAAACTGATATAACATGTATGGGCTCGGTTTCTTATAGACATGCTGTCACCTCTCCAACTTGATTGGGGCCTCCTTTCGCTGATTATGATTATGAAACATTCTAAATTACTAATTCGATTGACGTAGGTTAAGTTCTTCCGGTTCGGACAAGTCATTGTTGTGGCAGGAAGTTAGTAATATGTAGATAAATGTACGAAGAAAACGGCTTAAATTGATAGTGAATATAGATATGTAATAGGTGAAATGTAGAGAAGGTGTGCCAAGACTATGATTGATGTTTACCAAGAAAACCTCTGACCATTTACCCTGTGATTCTGCTTGAAAAATAGTATCCAGGCCTTACAGTTCCATTCAAAACTAATCTCTAAGCTTAATTGAATTTTTAGTAACCCTTTGGGAAAAGTAATATCTTGGAAAAGTAGAAAAACAAAATGGAGACGAATGAGTCTTCCGGACGGCGGGCATCGTTCAAGAGGAAGCGGCTTCTCTTAGAGTCTCTCCATCGCCCTACATCACCTTCGCCACTCACCGCCGCGTTGCTTCTGCCCAGGTGAACATAACTCGCCGCTTGATTTATGCAAATAAGCCACGTTTAATTATGACCATTAGCCACTGTTGAGCGGCTACCGTTTTGAGTCAATAGCGCGGGGGGGTAGTGAGTCCGCCACATCCACCCGGGGGCTTTTAGTCGGTTTGCACTTCGATTTCGCTTTGTTGTGCTCCCGTCGCGTCGGGAGCAGGGGGACTCAAGACAATGATTCCTGCCTTTAATGAGTTTTATATTGACCCAAGCTATTGACCGAGTTATAACATCAGGCGGCTGACATCTGTGACTAATAATAAATAAGGAATTCGCGGGCTAAAGCCGTTTAAAAAGGGATTTCGTTTACGGTTATAGAGTTGTGCCTTTATTTTAAGTTTAGTTTAACCTTAGGATAAATATAATATCACACAAACCTCCTATAAACATTGTTCAAGAAAAGTATGAAAAAGTTAGATGTAAAAAGCATTTTTTAATTAAATTTATCAAAGGATAACCTTTTCTTTCTATTAAAAAACTCTTTTCTTTAACTCCACATTTTAAAAAGTTCAAGTAGTATCTGTCCTATAACTAGTTTTCTTTAAATAAACCCTAATAAACAAATTCTTATAGATCCACCGAATATTATAAATCATATATGTACCCAATTATATCATATCTGAACCCGAAAGGCTATCGGAAGCCATATAGCCTATATTTACCTCGTTCTCTGGGAAAATCCCCAACATGTGCTGGGCTTAGGTTGTGCAAGACATCGGTGGTCTTAATTTTTTGTCATATGACCAACTAGTTATGGCAATCAGGAGGACTTAGTTATATGGCCGGCGGGTCCGATACCATATAAATAAGGCAGTATATATTAAATCAGTGGGATTGCCATGGCGGCCTGGCCATGGCGATAGAGGCGGCAACTGTGCGCCGTCTAATTGCATGCTAACTGTACTTAAATATCTTTATAATTGACGCCACTGTGGGGGTGTCGTAAAAGGCACGTACCGCTGTGGTCCGCGTAATACTAGTAGGTCTATTTGAGAAGGCCTTAGAGTGGAGACACCGAACCCCAATCACTCCACATCCACATCCAACAACCACCCGCAATAAATGGTATTTATGTTATTTGTCAAGTTTATCGCAACGTTTTCAGGGGAGGAGCGGGGCCAGCGACTGGCTGGGTTGGGGCCTAATTAAACCATGAGCTTTATCGTCTTGTAAAGATCGAAATTATTGCCACCGCTCCTTCCTGCGGCCTATGCTTTTACGACCCTCATTTTCCAATACCAGTAGCCGTAGCCCCCCTATATAATCTCTCGTATATATCATAAAACTTCGAATATACATATATACACTCGTAGAGAATATATAGAAGTCTTACAGATTGCTTGTTGTGTGGACTCCGTCTTTTGATTTGTTGACTTTGATAAACATTGCTGCAGTTTGTTGGGGTTTATATACAATTTATGGGGCTTTGGTTTCACTACTCAACGGCATTAAAATTGAAATATTGGAAAATAAAAGTGTTATGGAGTATAAAAGCATATTTCTAATTCTAAATGGAAATTTAGCTATGAAAAAATGTATTATTTATGTATTTATTTATTTATTTATTATAATGATAAATGCCAAGCAATAGCTCCATTTTGTTTCCAAATAAAGCATTATTTAATTTAACATATAGAGTAAAAAAGTAGTTCAATTAATAGATTATTTATTTTGACTGATTTTATACAATGTTGTGCCCTTTTAAGTCTATAAATTTTTATTAAAAACTATCTATAAGTACCTCTAAACTTTGTACAAGTGTTTTTGAATCATTTTAGATAAATAAAATGGTTGAAAAAGGGTAAGAAAAATATTTTAAATTATTTTATTTAATATATCTCAAATAATTACAATTCTTAACGGAAAGCTCCGTCATAACTCCTCTCCATTCTGCATCCATTTGGACCCGGCCCAAAAGATCTCGAAGCGTTGAAGCCGAGCCGCCGCCTAAAGTGATTGTGATTGCACTGTGGAAGGCAAACAACGCCAAACAAAAATCGAGTAAAGCACAACAGAGGCATTCGGAAAGCACAGAAGACCGGGCAAACACAAACATCCGATGGGGAGAGGATCCATCGGATCCACTGTAGTTGTAGCTGTAGCTGCCCAGGCTGGCGGAGATCCACTCCAGCGGCCAGGCCCATCAAACAGAAGCCAAATGAGCTTGTCGGGAAACGGCCGGAAACACTGACACCACTGACGGTGTCTTCAATCGGCGAGGTCCGCTTGAGCTGCAACTGTAGGGCCGGAGGGCTGATCAAAAGGTCCGCTCGAGCGGATCTTCTGTGGGTCAAGCAAACGTTCCTTAGCGCGCCTTAATCCAAAGTGGCTACTGAGTTTCCTCCGCTTAGGCGAAAGGTAAGTCCCACCTGAGCCCCGAGTGTCTGTGCCTTCTCCGTTCTTCTGGGCAAATACTTCTGGCTACCGATCTTCGCTTTTCGACCTGTCCCAGAGTCCAGTCCGGTGGCCATCCGTTCCATCAATCTTCCGCGGCGGGCTGCTGTCAATCTCCTGCGGCAAATAAACTCGAGTGCCTCACATGCAAATAACCAATATTTGCTCTCGGATTATTAAGTGAGCCAGCCAGCATCAGCATCCCATTCCTACGCCCATTGCCAGTTCCCATCGGTGGTTCTTCTGCTGCAACTCCTGAGGTGAGTTGGCTTGTTAACTGTTTGTTCGGGCTGTTTAATCGCTTTAATGGTTAGGCAATTAAGAGTTCTTCGGAAAACCTCTTAAAATGATAACTAGACACCGACTTGCAGTGGGGAAATATACTTATTTCCCTTAAATCGTTTGAAATTCTCCGAAAAACTATAGTGTCCTCATTTTATATGATTAATATTTGAAAATTAAATCTTTACTTTTCCTGTCTCCTAACTATTCACTAAGCATTCGATTACCCGCAATTATTACCCTGAATATTACCTTTTTAATGTTAATTATGTTAAAAGCCTAAGTATGTAATATCCTCGAGTCTTTGGTATAATAAAGGTGAGTATATCTAAAATCTTCTCACGGGAAGACTACTTCGATTCACATCATCCATACAAGAATACATCACATAATATAATCGTGTAAATTTAAAACAAATCCTTAACAAGAAAAATTCCAATAGAAAAATCCTTTTGTTTTTCATTTGTTGTATTTGTCTGCTTTAATTCCTTGGCTTTATTTAAAGTGAAGCATTTCATGGAAATGTGTGTTCGACTTCTTGACATTTACAATAACATAAATACAAAATCGTTTCGTAAACCTTTTCAAAAACTTTCCTTTTCGCGCCGCCGCCTGTCAGATGGACATTTGTATATACATTTTCCACCTGACATTTTTAATTCGCAACGTGTACAGAGCCGACATTTATGAAATGTCGTTTAAAAACGTTAAAAACTACTCTGATCGCCACATTCGAAGTTCGGCAGGGCAGACGCACTTAATAACTAAATTCAATTGCGGGTGTTATGATGGCACACACTCACGCACATACGCCCGGACCGAGCCACAACAACAACAAAAGCAGTGGGGTTGATTTACATGTGTGCGCCTTGTTGTTGCTGGCTGGCCGCAAGGCAGAAGTGTCGCCGTGGCCAAAGTAAAGATTGTTCGTGTTTTTACTCCTTGGAGGCCATGTGTCCCACCAGGTTGCTAGTGATCTTCTCGATCTTCTTCAGGTCCGGCATGTTTTCCGCCTTGTACTGCACACACTGAGGAGCAAAGAGAACGATAAATGAAAGTGTGCTTCTCCAGAATTGGAAATCATAAAGCAAACCTTAACGTTGTCGGTCATTTTTAACAGTATGTGGCCCTTGGAGTGGACGTATTTCATCGTGTAGCGGCAGTTCTGGGGATTCGCCATGTACATGTTCTCGGCGGCGATCTCGAAGTCCTCCCAGTTTTTCACAAATACCATTTTTAGTTCGGCAAAATAGAAATGCAAGTGCTAAGGGAAATGAATAAAAATAACAACAACAACTGGACGGCGTGACGTTGATGAAGTGTGACTGTTCGCTAAAAAATACTAGCTCGCCATCGATAACGATAGCCTTTTTGCTTTCTGGCAACGTTAATTGGATTTTAGCTTTTCTGAGCGATTGGCGCTCATTTTTAAAAGATGACGTTTTTCCCAGAACTTTTAAGGTAAATATACCATTTTGTGTAATTGTAAAATAAGTCTGCTTCATTCACATTCAATTCCGAAATATGCGGAAAATCAAATTACAAAATGTTATTGTGCGACCAGTTTACAGAGTGGTATTTCGTCAGCACCGCGCTACAGTCACACCGACACCCACACATTCGTATCTCGCTAGCAAAGTGTTCCAATATTTCTTGCAAAAATGCTGTGAAAATCCATATTTTTATTAATTTTAATGCTCAATTGTACGCTACGGATGGCCGCGGGGGCGTGTGCAGTCAAATCCGCGCGCAACACCACCGAAAATGCGTCGAAAAACAAGTGCGAAAAACGATGAAATCTAGTCAAGCAAATTTTGTGAATGGACGGGGAAGAAGAGCTGAGATGAGGCTACAACAGCAGCAGCAACAACAAAACGAAAAACGCAAATAAAAGTGACACGCAGAAACACAAAAATGCAATTTATTTAAATACATATACTAGGAATATTTATATGCGACAGTGGTACAAACAAATCAACACTGAGGAGTGTGTGTGTGACGACGGACGTCTGTATTGCTGTCTCTCCCTCACATTTGTGTTGTTGTTGTTTTGGGGTTGAAAAGGCATTGCCTGCATAACGGTTAACGCGTGACGTACGGACCCAAACAGCAGTCAAGTGCACACCACCCCTCCCTCACCCCTTACTCCCACCCCACTGAGCATAAGGAACCCCCTTTCAAAGCGAGAGTTCCACAAATAATATACATAATTCATCATGATGGACAACGACGATACCCTGCTCAACAATGGCGGGCCACAGTCCGGAGCGGAGACCGTTTACGGCACGGAGGACAACAACATGGTCATGTCTGAGAAGGTAATAGTCCCACAGTCACAAGCTCTGCACATTCATAACGCTTTCCACCTTAGAAACAAATATAAGATCATTGTGGGATGGTGGTTATCATAAGATTAAAGGCAGTGGAAGTTCTATAAATCAATAGTGAGATTTATATGTCATTGAGTACATACTTCAAGCTATATCGAAGTTTGCGACGAAGATGTTGGGTTTCACTTTGTATGAACTACCAGAGACACTAAAATGTTCAGATTCAGCTTAAGAGCTCATATTTAATTCTATAATGTTTAGCCTATATTCTTAAAGATTATTATACATATTGTGAAAACTGTATTACTTAAAATAAAATGTTTGAGGTCTACAATATGCGAAATCTTTTCTTCTGAAATGTCGTCTTTGGAAGATATCAATGCTGACTTCTTGGCATAGGGTCTGATTCATGCGGGCAGGGCCGATTATCCCTCAACTCTGATAACGCACTGAATATATGTACAATATGTTCTTGGGCCCTGCTCCTTAACACCCACAATCAAACCCACTCGCACACAAAAGAAACGGGCACAAACACCAGATAATGAGGCTATAAAAGTGTCCCAAGCGGAAATGCTACATACAATCGAAGAAAATTGCTTTCTTTGCTCTTCTTCTCATGCTCTGCTCTCTCCTTCGTACACGCTTAATTATGTAAAAACGCATCCAACAATTGTTTATTATGCATCAGCTGGCGGCGCTGGTCATTGACATTCAAACTGGCGAAAATAGCACCCAAAAATAAAGGGGGAAACAGGCAGGAAGAGAGAGAGAAGATGGAGCAAAAGAGAGCAAGCAAAAGAGAGTTAAAAAGCCGGGGACCAGAAATCAATAAAGTCAGTCAGTCGGTCCTCAAATTTTATGACCGCCGCACGCAATATTTTACACAGAAACAAATGTTTAGGGAGTCACACTTATATACCATGATATATAATTAAGTTTCTAATCTTACTTATTTAATTAGGAATTCGTCAGATATTTTGCTTTGCTAAATATTGCATTTGTGTGCACATATAATATACGATTTATATAGCAATATACCCAGACTTTTCGATAGTGTAGCCTCCTTACAGTCCATTCCCTGCTCTGCAGTATATTTTATTTTTATTTTTCACCCCAATTCTCTGATTGATTTTGCACTTTATAAGCTTCGCCAGGCTTTAATCGGCCGGCAATGCAAATTAAAGCAAAGAGGCATTGTCGCTTCCCATTCCGAAGCCCTCTGTTCCTCCTCCAATCTCTTTTCGGAGGGGGCCATTTCCTGGCCCTCAGCCCCCAAATGAGCTCATCGGGTACCCCTGCTCTCGGTTCTTAGCGCACATGTGTTGCTGATAAGCTACCTGTTAATTGAGTAATGAGTTCGCAGCTATTTAAAGCGGGAAGCAATGTTTAACACGGCGATGAAAACTCGTTTCTCGGCCCAACAGCCGCAGAAACCATGTATTTGTGAAACAAGTCTGTCCAAAAATGTTTGAATGCTTAGGCATGACTCTGGCGCTAGTTGGCCTTATAAGTTGACTCAACCTTGGTCCGGTGACGAGTTTTTTAGAGAAGGGAGTTGGCGTTTATTGCAAATGCCATGTACGCCAATTATACAATAAACATACAATATACTACCGAAGTATTGAGCGGAACAGAATATTTAATTCAGTTTAATTGAGTCCTTTGAAAATTAATAATTATATTAATAGTAATATGAATAACATTATGGACATGCCCTTATCATGTGGATTTCATAAATCTCTCATTGTTATTTTATAATTTTTAATCTACACATTTTAAGTTAATTTTTGGTTAATAATTGGCACTGCATTTACTCATTCATTCATAAGGCACCTGGGATTTTATTTCTACATTTTCAGTTTAGTAATTTAATTTTCTAATTATTTTGTTTCTTATGTGTCCTTCACACTTGTTTTTGTTCTTTTCTTTCTCTTTCAGAATGAAGAGGTTGTCAGCATCGTGAGTTACCCAAAATTTTTTGTTTCTGGTCCATTTCATTTCCCCCCTATTAAAAAATGCACGATATAATAGTTTTATTCATGCCTTGCTTTTGTCTTAAGTTGTCTACTAACACTTTGAAGGCAGAGAAGGTGTCAACCTCAACCTATCTCGGTCTTGTATTATTTATATAGTCTGAAAACTACATTTATTTCACACTCTTGATTATTAACAAAACGCATGACTTACGATTATGGGTTGGAGGGGCTTTTTACCACAGGCATCTTCATTAGGTCATATTACAAGAGCTTTCCATTCATAAACAAACGCGGCCACAAACCGCAATTATGTTAACCGATTTAATTAAGCCGTTAAATGGGAGGAGTTCCCAACCATCTTTACTACTTACTCTCTTCGTTTCTTCGTTTCTGTAATTATGTTTCTTGTTTTGTAAATTAAATCTTATGTGGAGGATCTTATCTAAGAGGCACTAACTATTGAATACTCTTTAAAATATTATGTATCTTAGTCAGTGGTCGGCACACATATTTAAATTTGTATAATGTCATACAAAAAGCAAGCCGGCAGATCTGCGATATGGGGATGTGCCGACCATTGATCTAAGTAATAAGTAAGGCTTATACAGCCAAGGGTATTAATTGTTGCCTTCCTCTCTTCCTGATACCCTACTAATTAATTGCACCTTGTGTTCCTTTTGATTCACGGAGTTCGAAGCGAAATTTACTGATGCATATCACCTTTTTTTTTTTTTGCTCTCCTTTGCCATGTGCCACGCCTTCGTTTGCAGGTCCAACAACTGGCGGGGAGCATTTATCAGGAGTTCGAGCGTATGATCAATCGGTATGACGAGGATGTGGTGAAGAACCTGATGCCACTGCTGGTGAACGTGCTGGAGTGCCTGGATGCCTCGTATCGCATCAATCAGGAGCAGGATGTGGAAGTGGAGCTGCTGCGCGAGGATAACGAGCAGCTGGTGACACAATATGAGCGGGAAAAGAGTGCCCGCAAACAGTCCGAACAGAAGGTGAGTTCACTAAGAATAAAGTCAATGACATTAAATAACCAAACTCTGTTTCTGTTAGCTATTGGAGGCCGAGGACCTGGCTGAGCAGGAGAACAAGGAGCTGGCCACGCGCCTCGAGTCGGTGGAGAGCATTGTCCGAATGTTAGAACTGAAGCACAAGAACAGCCTAGAGCATGCCAGTCGGCTGGAAGAGCGGGAAGCGGACCTCAAGAAGGTTTGACCAGAAAAACTCTAAACAAAAAGATTTATTGTTATTTGAACTCATTTTGAACTCACTCAGGAGTACAACAAGCTGCACGAACGGTATACGGAGTTGTTTAAGAACCATGTGGACTATATGGAGCGCACTAAGATGCTGATGGGCTCGACGCACTCCCAGATGAGTACCGCCTCTGATCGCATGGAGGTGAGTCGGGCGAGACTGAATCCCGTGGCTCGCAGCTCGGGTCCTGTTTCCTACGGCTTCGCCTCGCTAGAGAACTCGGTGATGCTGGATACGGAGACCATTTGCAGCGTGGGCAGCCAGTCGGACGACTCGGGGCCGCCGTCGCTGCAGAATGAGCTTGATAGCCTAGCCGGAGGAACGGTGGAACGTGGCGCTGCCACTGATGCGCTGCAGCAACATCATCAGGCCACCTCGCCCCAAAGTCCCGACAGCAGTCCCGTTGTGCCAAATGTGCCCGCAAATGGTATGTGCAGAGATCAGGGATCTTACTCCTTTGCTTACCTACTCTACACAAGCGCTCACCACTTACTAATGTTTCCATTTTTCTTTTGATTTTTGTGTGTTAACTCGACTAAACAAAAACTCCGCCACCGAACAACCCAAATCCAAATCCCCATCCCAGTTGGTCGATCGACCACCAAAAAGGAGCAGCGCTCGGATAACAATCTTTACCAAGAACTGTCCTTCCAGGACAATGAGGAGAGCGAAGAGAATGAGATTGTCACAGGTAAAGAAATAAGACTATGGATCCCGAAGTATATTTTAACTAGTTTTTTTTGTGGACTTTTAACTTAGAATGCATAATTTATCTATTCTCGACGTAATATCTGTAAAGATTCCATCTCACTTAACACTTCACAATAACTTATACTGTACTCAATGTCTTTATCCTATTTCTTCCTTATATTTCGCTTTCCCGTGCCCCTGAATTGATCCAAACACATTGACACACTCGTGGAACTGAAATTGTCGTCGGCCCACAGGCAGCTGGGTACATCCCGGAGAGTATGCATCCTCAGGTAGGTACCACTTACTCACCACTCAAGACCATCAACAGCAGCCAGAGCAAAGTACACAAGTGCAAGAAACTCAGCCACAAGCACCATATTATAACTCCTACATATATGGATTCATCTATATAACCTGTAAATACATCAAGTATCATGCGAGATTAGACTGATCGATCGGTCTGAGTAAAGAGTGTTTTAAGGATGGACTAGTTGTTACTTCCTTGTTGTGATATCTGTTGAAAATTATATGCTCGAAGCATTAGAAAAATGGAAAACTATTTTAATTTAGAAAAAGAAATAAAAAATTGTATTGTCATGACCTCTAATGAAATTTCTCTTTCTTTTATGCCGAATTCTACTACTTGCCCAAAATCCAAACCATTTCGTTCTCTTCCACAACAAATATAAAACCAATTTCTCTTGCAAACTACTAAACACAATCCACAAACAACAACCAACAATATTTGCATTGTATTTGAACCTTTGAAGCTAACGACAACTATTTTGGTAAGTGTAAAGTGCGCTACGAATACCCTTATAAAGTAGCTTCTAACTATTGTAAAAGTAGTAAGTAGTTATGCCCCAAAAATCGCGCAGCTCTTAAGTATTTCTAGTAAATGATTTTCTTTATTTTTGTATCTACTTGGGACATCTTTTGGAGTTTGGTTCGGTTTTTGCCATATCATTTGGTTGTAGTTTTTCCATTTATCCATTAGGGGTGCCCCAGACATCGATGTAGAATCGTTCAATATTATATTAATATATATTCAAATCGATTGCAATTTCTGTGGCACCCCTGTTGGCTTGGTTTTGCTAGTTTATAGTTTATTTCTTAGTAAGGTTTCGGTTATTTCTCCTGTTTCTCTTTTTTGATGAAAGCAAAATGTGGAGGTTGTCGCCAGCATCTGACATTTTATCCAATTTTCATTTATTTTCAACTGCATCATCATTAACATGTATTTGTTTGAAATCCTTACATACATACCTAATAGATAGGAAGTGGTGTCTGAAGTATGCCTTAAAATGTCATTACTTACAAAAAAAAAATCAATTACCTATTATACTGCATACTTTTGAGCACATTTTCTATTGATTTCAAAACATTCAAAGCCACATAGTCTTGAGTTACACTTTTATTTTCCCACCGCTTTTACACACTTGTGTTCTAAATTATTCCCTTGCCAGTTATTACCCATTATTAATGATGATGCTTCCAATCACTTACAGGCATGGGCAAGGAGGTGGAAAATCTCATCATGGAGAACAACGAGCTGCTGGCCACCAAGTGAGTGTCCCCAAAAGGGACTAAATCAGGGCAGAATTATAAAATAAGTCCATTCCTCCCACTTTGAACAGGAATGCACTCAATATTGTCAAGGACGATTTGATTGTCAAAGTGGATGAGCTCACTGGGGAGGTGGAAATCGTGCGGGAGGAGCTCAATGCCATGCAGCAATCGAGGACCAAGTTGAGGCAGCGCATCAGCGAACTGGAGGATGAGCTGAAGAAAGCAAAGGAGCAGGTCAAGCAGCAGAGTGAGTACATACATATGAACATAAAGATGTAGTCTATTAATAATGTTTGCTTTAGACACTGAGCAGGAGGAAAACGATGTGCCGCTGGCCCAACGGAAGAGATTCACCCGAGTGGAGATGGCCATGGTGCTGATGGAACGCAACCAGTACAAGGAGCGACTCATGGAGCTGCAGGAGGCAGTACGCCTCACGGAAATACTCCGCGCCTCCCGAACTGTGGATAATTTAGACAAGAAGTCGAAGCAGAGCATTTGGAAGTACTTTAGTAATCTTTTTACGTGAGTGTTTCAAGGGAATCTTGTAAATACCTTGTAATAATTATTACCTATTTTATATGGACAGCCCCTCCAACCGCCCAACGGAACGCGTTGCGGACGGTCTCGGAGGGGGGCCTATGTTTCGCCACACCGGCGGAGGAAGCCCTGCCCACAGCCACGGATCCCCTAGTCGAGGAAGTGGAGGTGGCGACAATCGCCTTGCCCTAACCAGCGGCCAGCCGCCCGTGCATCCAGCCAGCGCTGGTCTGGCCAATGCCCTTGTCATGCCAAAGGACTATGCCGAGGAGGGCAGCTCGGAGCGGATAAGTGCGAGGAGAAGGGAACAGTACCGTCAGCTGCGCGCGCACGTCCAAAAAGAGGATGGTCGTCTGCACGCCTACGGCTGGAGTTTGCCGATCAACAAGGCCAGCCAGGAAGCGAATCCGAATCGGCATTCGGGAGGTGTCCCAGTGCCGGTCTACTGTAATCCTTTGGCGGAGGCCTCGCCCCACATGAAAGTATTCTGTGCGGCAGGCGTTAATCTTCATGGCGGCTTCACCAAGGACGGCCAGTCACTAATACCTGCCAACTCACCATATGCCCCCAAATCCACACTCAAGATCGCCGAGATCACAAGTCCGACGACAGAGCAGAGCGTGGAGGCTTTGGACAGACAGATGGCAAGGGCCAGTCTGGAAACTCTGGAGCCGGAGACGCAGCTCAGCTCGTTCGTGTGGATCTGCACGAGCACGCATGCGGCCAGTACGGTCAGTGTGGTGGATGCCAATCAGTCGGCCACCGTTCTGGATGCCTTTCCCATCTGCTCCTCGCATCTGCTCTGCATTGCCTCCGTCCAAGGAGCAATGGAGAGCGACTATGCGCTGCTGGAGCAGTCGGAGGTGGTCAAGGCGGGTGAGATGCTGCAGCGTCCAGGCGAGGGTGCGGAGTTGCTCGGAAAGGTGGAGTTTGTACGGGTCAAACCGAAGTTGGAGGACGAGCAAAACAGCAATGCCAAGCAGCTGCAGGAAGATGAAGAGGCCAAGGAGGCCACAGAAAAGTCCAACGAACAGCTGCCGGCGGTGAGTGCCGAGGAGCCGCTGGGCAATGTGGAGGCCATCAAGATACGCCAGGCATTGCCAGGTGCTCCTCAGCGACTCGCCAGCGATGGCAGCAACCCGGCGAACAATAATAACAACACAAGCAACAGCAGCAGCAACAGCAGTGTCCTCTTCGCCACCAAGTCGCTGAATCCCATTCTGGGAACCAAGGAACGCGACGAGCCATCGATGAGTTCGGTGGGCCCAACGATGTGGCTGGGCGCCCAGGATGGCTGGTTGTACGTGCACAGCGGCGTGGGAAGGTGGCACGAGTGTCTGCACAAGGTTCTCTTGCCGGATGCAGTTCTGGCGATTGTGCATGTGGAGTCGAGGGTTGTTGTGGCCCTGGCCAATGCCCAACTGGCTGTGTTCCGCCGCCAGACAGACGGCCAATGGGATCTGAATAGCTATCACTTGGTAACGCTCGGTGATCGCAACCATTCGATACGTTGCCTCTGTGTGGCCGGTGAGCGCATTTGGGCGGCGCACCGCAACAAGATCTTCATCGTCGACCCCGTATCGCTCAACATTGTGCACTCGCTGGACGCGCATCCGCGCAAGGAGAGCCAGGTGCGCCAAATGGCAGCCACCGGAGCAGGTGTATGGGTCTCCATCAGGTATGTTAACTGAGTATCCTTATTTGAAGGTTATTAAAACCCCATGCTTTGTGTGACTCTTCAGACTGGACTCCACGTTGCGGCTGTACAACACGCACACGTTCGAGCATAAGCAGGACGTGGACATTGAGCCTTATGTGTCTAAGATGCTCGGCACTGGGAAGCTGGGCTTTAGTTTCGTCCGCATCACAGCCTTGATGGTGTCCTGTAACAGGCTGTGGATCGGCACCAGCAATGGCGTCATCATTTCGGTGCCATTGGCCGAGGTGCAGCAAAAGACGTCATGTGAGTTACGTTTTTTATATATTATAGTTTGGAAAATAATTGCTATTACATTCCTTTTTGCAGCTGAACCCCATGGCCAGATGCCGCTCTGCTGCATGGCCAACGCTCAACTCTCCTTCCACGGCCACCGGGATGCGGTCAAGTTCTTTGTGTCTGTGCCGATGCTGCAGCAGCCGAACATGAACGGCGGCCTGACTTTCACCAACAAGCGGCCCGATATGCTGGTCATGTGCGGCGGCGAGGGCTACATTGATTTTCGCATAAGTAAGTGGACACCAGCGAGTGAGCCAGATCGGCCAGCGAAGCTCTGAGAGCCGTGTGTATAACCATTCCATATTCCTCCATCCCATCTGCAGGACATGATAAGTTCGATGCTAGCGATAATGCAGCGCACTTGATAGTTTGGAAAGTCGATACGTAAGCTTATGATTTATTTGTTTACTTTGATTTTATTTCGTTATCCGCATTGCTCTTTTAATTTTCTTTAATTCATTGAATGCTTAGTTCCACTTTTGTTACTGTCCCAGTTTGATTTGTGTATTGTTTTTGCCTTCAATGCGATTTAATTGTGCGATTTCTGCCCTCTGTCCTTAGAACCTTCAATCTGTAGCGCAGGATGGTATCCGCATCCCAAACGGGGATTGTGCAGCATTTGCTTCAGCAGTGGGCCTGACCGTTTTGAGCAGGTTTAAGCAAGTCCTTCTTTTTATTTCATTCGTATTTTTCTTTATTGTTCCAAAACTGCACCAGTCTTTGTCCATCTTCAAGTTTGAGGCTGTAAGACTGTTTTAAAGACATCCTACCCTTTGGTCTTGAGGTTCTCAAAAAACAAACACAGTTTGATGTCCTAAGCACCCACACTCAATCTCCGCACAGTTTCCACTGGTGTACCTTGTCCCTTTAACCCTGATACATTATCTAAGAACACCTCAGTGTAAGGGTTTGGATATAGTTTATATTGTAAATAAGCCAGGGCTGGAAAGAGATTTAATCAGAGCTCGAAAATAACAGTGACTAAAATGAAGAGAACAAAGTGTTTCGTTCAGTTCGGGAGCAAACGCGAAGGTCAACTGTTAATTGCGCGCTTGGGTCAAATACTTACATCTTCCATTGTAATTGCTATGCTTTTAATATACATATTTATTTATTACATTTAATATTGTATCATTCCCAATTATTTAACTGCTTACTTTACCTAATATAATTTAAAAATGTAAAGACTTGAGCAAACTACCACAGAAAGTGGCTCACTAATTTGCCCTACTAATAATAACAACTTGTTAATATGATTATTATATATATTTACTTAAAAAGACTTCCCAGCTGTATTGTGCCCTGTATGATCTCTGTAAATGATCGAATCCAAAGTAACCCTGTAGCTTTGCATCACTGCACTAACTAACCATCTTTCAGATAGGTTATATTCGTGTTAGTCCTTATAAACCAATGGACGCTTACTTACTTTTATGGACTATTTACAGATGATAACGACATGGAGAACAGTATTCAACTGGAACCAAATCAGACTATCGAAAATCGAGGCGATAAGAGTTACTTGATTGTGTGGCATGTTAGTCAACGTTAAAATCCATTCTTTGGTTTAAGTGCAAATACATACAGACATATTTATAACAGTTGTATGAATACGTATATTTACAACGTGTATAACCTTATAACAACACACTCTTGCAGGCTAGCAAATGAATTACCTTAAACTTTAGTATATTTACCTTAAAAACTACCTTAATGATGACAAAATAATGGGTTCTATAAACGTAATTTAGTTAAAACCAAACTTTCAAATTTTGGGCCGCGTGACCTACCAATTGTTTCGTATATTGCTTCAATTAAACCAAAAAAAAAAACAAAAACAAACAAGCAAAGTTATTTTTGTCAGTGATAGCCGGCTAAAAATATTACAAGAAATATATTTAATACATAAATTGTGTACTAAGATTAAAATTTGTAAATTTTATGCGCGCTCTGCTGGCAGCAAGTTATGTATTTTGCATAGACACAAAAACACCACATATACATTTAAATATAATAATAATTATAAACATCTAATTATGATAATAGAAAAGTGCGCCTTTTCAATGGAATTTCTGCGTGATTCTTTGTCCAAATATGTAGTTGAATCTTAATTTTCTTGTAACAATGCTTTTTTATTGTACTGTAAGCGCGACGATGAGCAATTTATGTTTAGTTATATTCTGTTAAATAATTTTAAACTTTAGTTGACAATTTTTCATGCCCTAACCTTGATTGTTATTCATTTGTTTGTAAGTTTATGTTTAGAAATAAAACGAAAACTGACCAAAAATCTTTAAACTTGTGAAACGGACTTCTGTTGGCGCCAGGCAAGTGATATTATATTATGTTTTTGCATACTATTATGTAGCATAAAAAGAGAAAAAGTTTATAAAATATATGAACGCATTGGCTTGACTTGAGAAAGTACATATATTGAGATAACAAAAATTATCCAGAAGAAAATTATCACAAATATGTATTGTAAATAAAGACCGTAAAATATTACATACAAAGAAATCATTGGTTTCAAATGTTATTTAATGATTACTAAAATTAGTTTCTTTAATTTTTTTCTGTTTAATTTTTATTTAAACTAACCATTGCTTTTGTTTATATCTTTACAACGAGCAGGTGGCTACCGATAAGCTTTTCTTTCCATTAGATTACAAGTCCATTAACAAATTGTGTATTGCATTACATTAATTTCTTTGAATATTATACTTTAAGTTGAGCTCGCGTGTCCGCCACCGATCCTCCGTATCCAGCTCCATTTTTTTTATCTCCAGCTCCATTTGCTTCACCTTCAACATGGCTTCGATATCCAGTTCCTTCAATCGAATCTGCAGCTTTTCGTCCATTGCCTTCAACTCTTTTTGGAATTTCTCATCCTTTTCTTTTAGACGTAAATGCATACTGTTGTCCATCATTTTTAACTCCTTCGTCAAATTCTCATTTTGGTTGCTATTAGTAATCGACATGGCAAAAGCTGGTTTGTTTGTAGCACTAATTTTTTAGTAGATTTTATTGACCTTGCTATGTGACGTGCTGAAGCGCAAAGAAATTCCAATTTCACGATTTCTTAGTACTAGTTTTTTTTATTTAAGCCCACTAGTGAAAGCTTTTTATTTATTATTATTTCCTCTTGTGTCCATTCAAAATTATCAGTGGACATGACATTATTTCATTATTAACACTGTATTATTAACACTGCATACTTTAAGTAGGAAATTTCACTCAAAAACTGTCGGGGAAAGGGATCCAATTCTGTCGGCTTCAGTTTTTAAAAAGACTTAGGGGAGCCTGGTCAAGCTTTAAACTCGATTACCAGTGTTGCAGACTTAACAGCAGGTTGATAAGTGCAATCGATTTTTAATGTTATAAATGTTATCGCAATTTTATTTTTTAACACTTAACTCACTTAAATTACTGTTGAGTTTTGTATTTTAGATTCAGCTCAATCACTCTTAAACGCTCCTCCGCCTCCAGCTCCATTTGTTTCATCTTTAACATGGCTTCTATGTCCATTTCCTTTAAGCGTACCTGCAGCTTTTCATCCATTGCCTTTAACTCTTTCTGCAGTTTTTCGTCCTTCTCTTTTAGTTTTATCTGATGTCTTTCGTCCATTTCTTTTAGCTCCTTCCGGTTGCGTTGATCAATTTCCTTAAAACGTAGTTGGTTAGACTCGAATTTGAGTTCTTTGTTTTTCTCCCAGCGTAGCTTTTCTTCTTCGACTTCCTTCCAAATGTAGGGATCAACGATTTTAGGTAGCGCCATACCAAAAATGTAGCAAAAAAATGGAGGTCCTGAGTCCTTATAGTCTAAAAATTTAGTGGCAATCTTTGTAAAACTGAACCAGCTGATGGAAAGGGATGGAAAGGATTAACTTAGGTTTCGCCAGCTGTTTTTCAAAGCATATCATTTTATTATATTTTAATATATGAAATTTTTAATCCATATGTTTATTTTTATATGTATTTTATGTTTTTATTTATTTATTGAGTGTAAGTAGTTTTAGTATTAACAGTTATTTTTGAATTAATATTTGAAATGACCTGCGCGCGTATCTGGCAAATTTAGGGGGATGAGATTAGCGCCGGCTGGTCACACTGGTCGGCATCAGCTGAAATTTATTTATTGCCTGCGCTCTACAGATGGATATTTTTTATCCCAATTCTCCGTATCCATGGCCACTTTGAACGAAACCTTCCGCTCCCACTGGCTTATATCGCTATTCGGTCTGATTCTGTTCATCGCCGGGAGCACTGTCCTCTACTGGAACGAGGGACGCGCAGTGCACAACATGATGGCTTTGGACGAGGCGCACTCCGACATATACTCTGTCCGGTTTACGGAGGAGGAGCAGGAAATTGGCCTGGATGGCCGGATTGTCCACCTCTCCGGTCCTATCCTCGTGGGCGAACCGCTCACCGAGCCGGACTACAACATACAGCTTCTGGCAGTCAAGCTGCGCCGGAGGGTCCAGATGTACCAGTGGATCGAGGAGACGGTGTAAGTTGACTTTCTGGAATACATTGGAGTTTAGGCAATGGCTCTATGAACTATACTGACTGCGTATTGATTTAATCTTCATTCTATTTCTATAAAAAACTGAAAACAGTTCTGAAAAATATGTCCATTTCAATTTGATTTTTCTACAATTAGATTTAAAACCAACTTGATTTAAATTCAATTAAAATTTTTTCAGAAAACAATTTATCAGACAAAGCTAAATAGACAAAGACAAAAAAATGTCCCTGACACATTTCATAAAAATAACCCCTCCACCCACTCATTATATACTATATAAATATATAGCAATTGCAATTTGGTAAAAAAATGCTTCTGGAATAAAACGTTATCCCATTGCAATATAGAATAATCTCAAAAATTTTTAAACCCCCAGAAACTTTTATTTTTGGTAATTAAAACATTAGTGATTATTAATTAATTGAATGAGGTTTCAGGAGCACATTAGAAAATTTTCTAAAGTAGAATAAGATAAGCTTCTAATACGGAAATTTGTATTTTTCCGTAGCGAGCACAATTACGGCGACAGCGTGGGATCAGCGGATTCGGACTCTCGCACCTACTACTACACACGGGAGTGGCGGGACAAGATCGTGGACTCGCGAAACTTCTACAACCGGCACGGACACACCAATCCCACCCATTTTCCCATTGAGAGCCATGTGCAGGTAGCCGACGCTGTCTACATCGGTCGTTACGAGCTGGGAGCGGAGGTGAAGGCCAAATTCGGCAACTACCAGGAGCTAACCTCGGATATCCGGCCGGAAGATAGCAGCGTAAAGCTACACCTGGGCATCTACTACCACACCAACGATGTGTTCAATCCGGAGGTGGGCGACCTGCGTCTTCTTTTCAGCTTCGCCGGAATGGAGGGCGAGACGTATAGTGTTGTGGGCAAGCTGTCCGGCAACAGGCTGGTGCCATACGTCACCTCCCGCGGCGTTTCCGTTCTGCTCGTCTATCCGGGCGGACTCAGTGTCCAGGAGGTGTTCCGGCTGGAGGCTCGAGCCCAGGTGCTCCACACCTGGTGGTGGCGCTTCGTCGGCTGGCTGCTCATCTTCTTTGGTGTCACCTGCAACACCAAAATTCTCCGTGTACTATGTGAGTTTCAAAAGTTATTGATTGTGGAAAACCTTACCTTTATATCTTAATCCCTTCCCACTTCCAGTTCTTAACGTTCCGCTGCTGATCTCCCTGGCACCGGATCCGCAGTTCCCTGTGACGGGCAATTTACTCATCGCCTTCTCACTGGGCCTCACCATTGCGGCTGTGGCCTGGATCCTGCACCGTCCTGTGATCGGCGCCTGCCTCTTTATGGCTGGTGTCTCGCCCTACGTCTGGTTCACCCGCAACCTGGTCGACTATCAGCGCCTGGACTGATAGACACTCCACATCTCGATCATATTTACAGGTTTATTTATTTGTTGATTCGCCTTGTTAGACTGTCGCTGTCATGTCAAGGGCCATGGGTTGATCCCCTTTCGGCCAATAAAACTTAATAACACTTAGGTAACTAACTTAACCTAGAACTCCCTGATGCCCGTGTTTGTGGTGGACGTGCTGGGGTTACCAGCTGCGCCGGCTCTTGCTCCTCCCCCTCCCACATTTGCTTTGGATTCGCTGGACGTGTGCACGCTGGGGCTCTGGGACTTGTCCTGCTCCTCGTGCCCACTGGCAGGTCCTTCGTAGCGTACGTAGGGCTCGAAGCTGTTGTTGATTTGCACGGAGCCGCGCTGCAGGTTGTTCGACTCTGCCTCGAAAAGGATCTCGTTGATGAAACGCTCTGCCAGGAGGCGCTGTTCGCGCGGCAGTCGCTTCAGCTTATGTGTCCAAGTGCGGGCAATGGACTCCTCCTCGGGATAGGTGCCGGCCAGATACTCACAGGCTATGTTCAGAAGTTCGTCCGTGTTATGGGAAGTGGGTCCACCAGTTGCACCCGAACCAACCGCTGGACATGGCGGCGTTTGCCTAGCTCGTTTGTTAACGGTCACATATTCGCCATGGTTCACTGACGGCGGAGGCGGCTGAGGCGGTCCGAACGACTTATGGAACATCTCAGAGATATTAGGCGTTTGTCCACCGCCGCGAGCTGCTGAATAATGCAGGGGGTTGGGTACTGCGCCCTCCAGGAAGGCATTGGTGCAATTGCTGCCCTCGTTGAAGGCGAATGAGGGCTCGTTCTTGAAGGCGGGGTTCACTGCCAGAAACTTCTCCGAGTTGCGCAGGAAGTCCAGCTCCTGAAACGTCCAGCATCGCGGACTGTGCAGACTCCCCGCCCGCATAGCACTCTCCACCACTTTGAGCTCCTTGCGGTAGTTCGTGCGCAGCGTGTTGATCTTTTTTTTCACATCCTCCACTGTGGCGTCCCGCTTAAGATAGTGGTAGATGGGCACCAAGCGCAGGTAGGCCTCCGCCCGCTTTTCTCGGTTGGTGTAGTCTCGCAGTGAGGTGTCCCAGAGAACGGGCAGGTCCCGGTACGTTTGGATGAAGGCGCGCAGATAATGTCGGTTCTCCTCTGCTCCCGACATCATCTTCAATCCGTGGGGCGGCGGCTGCGGGAGCATTTTCCCCAGGATATTCTTCGACGAATTGCTGGGTACCGCTTCAAATCCTCGCCAGCTGATGCCTCGGTACGTCCGTTTTTAGCTCTTCGGCAAATCCACCAAAGTCCTGTGTGCACCTATTGACCAACTGTCAATGTGGACGAGCCCTTGTTGTTGTTGTAATTGAGCATTTGACAGATTGTTTGCCATATTGACGTAATGGCCCGAAGATGTGTGAGTGAGTCTGCGTGGGTGTGTGTGCCGATACAGCAACAAGTGTGAGAGATATGGCAGCTCTGGTCAAAGGTATCGATGTTTCGAGAGTGTTTTTTATTTTTTATTATTGGCAATAATAAGCAACAATAAACAATAATAAACCATTTAAAAATAACCATAACTAAGCCAAAACAGCTCTAATCTCAATTCGGAAAGCTTTTCTATGTTAGTTTTTATTTGTTTAATTAATCTGCATTACGACTTTAGAAATATACAAAAATAAATTTTTTGTCAATTTTTGAAAATTTTAATGATGTAACCCCTTATAAAATTTTCAAAAATTGGTAATTTTTTATTTTTTATTTTTTTTTAATATTTCACTTTGAAATAATCAAGATTTTTACGGCGATTCCGAATATGTAAGGCATTTGTCTGTCATTCCATTTTTGGCCAAATTATGCTGTTAAGAAGGCGCTCATATCGATATGGAACCAGTGTTTATTATCCAGCTCGGAATAGTTCTTAACTATTTTAAATGCTGAATAGCTCGAAACAGTACATTTTTTTTAGCAAACGTCTTGAAATCTTTAAACGTTATTAAATTGTTTGAGATTGTTGGTTTTGTTTTGGTATTATTTAGTATTTTGGTCATATTTAGATGATTTTTGTTTATTGCGTTTTTGTCATTTTTTTAATTACAGATGACGACAGTGAACGGTGTTCAGTCCAAACAGTTAAAATATAAGAAGTGTTTTTTCTTAAAAACTCCCAAATGATTGCTGATTGCACTTCAACGCCCGCATCATTTGCTGTGCATTAGCTCTTTTAATCATCCATGCAAATAAATCTGCGTCCGATTAGTAAGTGACGTGCGTCACTCCTCATAAGATCGTTGGAGTTTGTTTGGCAGAGGCGGAGGAAATGTTTTGCGTCCGATTTTCATGCAGGGTTGCAAAGTAAACACCGCAGTACATGCCAGAGGATTTTAGTGCGGGAAATATAAAATGGATTACTCTTACACCGAAGGTAACTATTTTGTTCTCATCAAATTGTCATGTTTTAATAAATGGATTATTCTGTAGGAGGTTTAAAAACGGTTTGGACAACCGAGGCCACCCTATATCTCTTGGATTTGTGGGAAGAGAGCATAGAAGAGCTTCGTGGTGCTCGAAAGAATACCATTATATATAAGGAGATTGCAGAGGAAATGTCGTGCTTTGGTCCATCTTCTTCGGAAGTGAAGAATAAAATAGATAACCTCACAAGAAGATACAGGTAATTGGAATACAGCTAATTGAAAATTGAGTAAACAAGATTGTATTACAGAAGGGAATCTTCCAAGGTGGGTCAGTCGAATTGGGAGCATTACGAGAAAATTAAGGGAATATTGTCCTGCTCCACAACATTGTGTGAAAGTGTTGGTAAGCTAATAATTACCTTTTCAGTTTAGAGTCAAGCATATCCAGATACATACATTTTATCTAGATACCACCTTCGAAGCTTCTGCCCGAGACGATGAGCAGCCATCCAGCTCAAATTCAAGAAAGCGAAAATCCTCCGTGGTGGAGAAAAGTTTAGAAAGAGAAGGAAAAGGGAAACTCCGGAGGGAAAGTATCGGAGAAGATGTTACCTGTGGAAATTATACAAGTTTTGATTTCAACAATTGCGATAAGAAAGATTCGACAAGGGTCGCAGAACATAGTTTTGACCAAATAGTAAAATTAAAAGAAATGGATGAAAAGCTGCAGATCCGACTAAAGCAAATGGATATTGATGGCATGCTGAAGGTGAAAAGAATGGAGCTGGAAATGAGAAAGATCGAGTTGGCAGCCGATGAGCGTTTGAGAAAAATGGAGTTGGAATTGAAATACAACTTAAAACATAGATTTTAAGACAATTCTCTCACTTATAGTTTAGATTACTATAGATAAATACGCTATTGTCTTTGAAATATTATGTTATATATAATTTAGCGATTTTCGGGTCTTTTTTATAATTTTTAAATTTTTTGCCGCTAAGTCGATGTTTTGGTTCGGATTGATCGATTATGAGAATATTCAAAGTCCATCACTTTTGCTATTAAAGCATAGCACTTCTATATTTCGGAAAAATCAAAAGCTATCTGATGAAATATTTGGCAACAAGAAGGGCTCCAAAGAATCAAGTTGAATATTGTGGGGCTCTCCGAATTGACTGGCTTTTCGACGTCTAATCCCACATAGACAAATATTCTTCACCAAAACCGAATCGATTTAATACTAACATTTGTGTCATCTTTAGTATTAGAACGATACTTTTCCAGTGTTGAAACGATAGTTGCTTCTCGTTTTGTTATCGAATGCACAATCGACTGTATTGCCACCTCTACCACTGCGCCTAAATCGAAAGCGAACCGGACGTGCTTGGCCGTTGAGTTTTGATTTGTAATTCCGACGCGCAGCCGTTGACGCGTGCCCAGGCGTAGTGCAATCCACTTAAGTTGTTTATCAAATGTTCGCTGAACTATATACACAGGTTCTTCAGGTGCACACGTGCAACTATTCTACGATCGGTGCCTAAAAAGAAATCCAGGCGACGCTGCCTGCCAGCTTGTGTGCGTGTGTGTGCGCTTGTTCTTTTGCGCGCCGCTTTTCAATTGAGCAATCTTGTGAATTGTCCAACAAAAACGATGCCCGGGAAGTGCACGAAATCAACAAACGCCACAGACATCTTCCAATAAATAAATGTGAAATAAATAAACCAATCTGAGTACAAACGAATTATTTGTCTCCTTGTGCGTTTGTTTACATGTGCCTGTGTGAGTGTGCGTGCCCTGTGTTTTTTTATACATGTTCTGCGAATTATTCGCCACAAAGTGAAGATCAATCGAAATGGAGACCATAGACGAGCAGCAATCAAAGTGCGGTGAGTACTGTGGGGCTGACGGGGGCGTGGCAGGTACGCAAAAATTCCCCCACCCGCAATCCCCTAAATTTGTCATTTTTCAATGTCGCCGGGTGAAGCGTTGAGGGGTGCGGCGAAACCACAGTCGGGGCCAAAAGATCCTCATAAAAAATGTCGCTGGCAGCAAATAAATTCAAGTATAAGTACAATGTTAATATATATATACGTAGGTATTTGTGTGTACATTTGTACGGACTAAAAAAGCAACGGCATCGCGTCGGTAAATTTTTAAGCTTTATTTCTGAATTTATTTCTGTGTAGAAAATATTTATCACATAAAAATAATGTGTGTGCAAAATGAGTGCCTCTTCTTTCCTCCCCTTTCTTTTTCTCGTGCCGTCCCACTCTCGCTCACCCCGCCGGCACTGTACTAAGCGCAGGCAACAACAGCGGCCAAGGCGCCCTAACTGTAGTGAGAGTAGGAGAAAGAAGGACAGACACGCAGCAACAACACAACTGTGGAGTTCTTGTTATCAGAGATGCCAACTCAGCGTTTCCCAGCTGATCTAGCTAGCCAACATTAATGTCTGGTTTAATTACTGGAAAAAAGTCTTATATAATGAAACTAAACAATTTTTATCTACAAAATAAAGGAGAGACATAAAATCACTTTTTAAATCTTCTAAAAAATCTGTTTAACTGGACATTTTTTCTGTCAGTTAGTAGTTCGAGTTATAGAGATCAGACTGTATTATAAGGCCCTACCCGAAAGTAGCTATTCCACACATTTCCCTATCTAATATTAAAGGTTAATGCCTTTGGTAAATACGTGTAAATATGTTGTCTTTGAAGAATTTTTCCGACAGCGGCATAAACAAATAAAATGTTCATTAAATATATTTTGTTGCGTATTTCAGTTTATAATTTCGGTTACGTTCCGAAAGAGTTTATAATCAGGAAAACATTCAATAAAATGATATTAACCTTTGATGTTATTTAGCTTCAAAATGTTTTTTTTTTTTTTTTTCAATATTTCCTGCTGAAAATACGATTATTTTGTCTGCTCTGTTATTTTCCTCAGGTAGGGAGATCTTATCCTGCTCTTCCTGTTGATACCTTCTCTTTTTAAAAGAGAGAGAAGGATACTTTTGCAGACTCCTTGCACTCTTCTGTTGCCATTACTCACCGTACCTACCCCGCTGGTCGCCTACCTCCCATTCCTTTTACACATGTTGACAGGCCGCACATGCCTAGAACTACAATATAGTCTGTAGCCCGTGTTTTCCGGCGTCCCTCAATGCTAATGGCATTTTACATGCCCCGCAGACCTTCGGATCCGGTCTTCTCCTACGTCAAGGCTTTCGCGGGATGCGTAATTTTATTACAAGATTTTTCTTTGATGAGTCTGTGCCGTTTGACAAATTCTTATACACTGAAAGAAATGTTTTTGTATCAATAATAGAGTAAAATTTCACTGACCATATCCAATTTTAATATAGCACTGTCACGGTTAAAATAACGATGGTATTTTGAATCCTTTTCATGTTTGTATGATGATAAGAAAATTGATATTTCCTATATTGATATTAAAAATATATATATACTTATCTGATTTGTATTTTGTATATTTCTTTTATGTCTACATAAACTGAATGCTATATAAACACATTTTCAAGTAAAATAGATGACTTCTCTAATATATTTCGTGAACTAGCCCTTTATTTTGTAAATAATTCATGACTATTATAGAACAAATGGAGGTAGCTTTTCCCTGTGTATCCCGTCTGACCGCCCAAAAAACCCAAACCGCCCTCTTTGCTCCGGTGGCTTTACGTTTCTCAGATGCTACTCAATTAGTTTTTCATCATGTTTCTGGCAGCCCGCCAGCCAGCCAAGTGAGGAAAAGGCTGAAAAGCAGAAAAGAACAACAGCGAATTTCGCTCAGGCATAAAGGAAGGAAATTCCCGAAATGCGAAAAATGGTTGCCGGCACCTGTGAGTTTCTGCACTTTTCCCACACTTGGCCCTTGTCCATTTCCATCTCTACACGCATTTGCAGACCCTTACCTTCCTGACGTACCACAAACGAACCACCTGTGGCTATGCAAAATGAATTTCAGGCGGTCCCTGAGCCGGTCTCGAATTTAGTTATATTTCAGAGCCCGATCCTCGAGGATCCTCAGGGCGAAATGCTGCACTTGCCGGTTGTACACTTCAGCTTCGGAAGCCACTTTGGGAAGAAGAGCAACCAAGTGGTCACGGTTCAAAGACATTCAGCCTCGTATTTCACATATGCCGCTGCCGAGGAAGTCAAGCAGGCGAAGCTCCGTCAGGCTGCCCTTTGTCAAGTGTACGAGGATTTAACAGGTATTTAGAGGGGCCCAGACTAACCCTCCAGGTACCCGGCCCAAGGGTTGAATATTTGCAAAAACAATTACTGACAAATATTATCCCAGACGAAGGGAAACTTAAGCAGGGTACGGCAGCCTTGTCTGAATCATCTAGCAAACTAAAAACACTTGGGAAAGGTGCAGGAACAGGAAAATTACCAAGAATATCAAAACTAAATAGATCGGTTTCCTTCGACGCTTAAGTGGAATACATAATACTTAAATTTCACGTTAAAGAAATGTTTATACAATTGCTATCAAGACACTTCGCAGAATGGAAAACCACTATTAATAAATTACCGCGGTTTTTTAAACTAATTCTAATATCATTGAAGTGGAAGTGCTGGAACATTTCCAGCATGAAATTCGAATGAAGCTCTTCTTAATATCCATAGATTAACTTGCTTAATATATATTTTGAATGTCAGGCTATATGCCATTTGTGTTAATTAAAATTAAATCTGAAGTTTATATATTGTAGCAGTTTGCAATTTAAACCAACTGTTCTTCAATGCCGCTTTACAATAGTCAACCGATTTCGAATTATGTTGAATACCCAAGAAGTTATCTTAATTTTTTTAATATATATATTTCGAATATTTCATCCTCTCATAGCATTAAATGATGGGTACATCTTTTCGTGACCTTATCCTCAACAAAAATTCCCATAAATTCAGCATTCCTTGGGGGCATATTCCCTGTTCAAGTTTTCTTTAGATTGTGGCATTCCAGAGATTTTTCTACCTTGTAAACATTTAGCTAGTTCATAAATCCCACCGATTTACATTAGGTAAATTGCATTGTTTATAGTTTGTTTTGGGAATGCATAGCAGAGAATATCTATCTAAAAATTCCGATACGTCAGAGTGCACGACACGAACTGCTGTAATTCTCCTGCAGTTCCTGGACTTTGTTCAATTGCACAAGTGGCGAATGTCTCGCCAGATACAGATATTATAGCGCAGATGCCCGCTACAGATATATAGATGCAATTGGCATCGGTTACAGCTGCACAATTCTGGATAAAATTAATGCAACAAAGCCGCCGTCTGTGGCGTTGCCCTTCTTCCATGTGTTGTGTCCATGTCGATTGGGGGTAAATGATTTGCACTTGAAAACATTTTCTAGAGCCCACTGCCCACTGCCCCCCCGTCCCCTTTTTGCATTCTGCGCTGTTTTTCCTCTGTGTGTCAAAAACTATGAGAGGCGGACGAAGGAAGGTCGCTTTTTTCGGGGGAAAAGAAATCGGCACAATTAAAATTGATGTCAACAGCTCGCAATTTGGCCGCTTTATGATCGACAGCGCATTGCTGGGGATTCTGCTGAGTATGCCAGCCCCTGTCCACTGTCCACTGTCCACCATTCCACAACCCACATCCTCATCTTAAGCACTCACAATGGGGTTCTATTTTGGTTAGTCGCTGTGTTCTGCTTCTCCGCTTTTGTTTGTTTTATTTTGCACAATTTGTGCTTGGGTGTTTGCAGGCTTCTCCCTCGATCTCCTCCTCCGTCTAGCACACTCAATTGCATAAACAAACAAATCCACAAAATAGACATAAATCAAACACGAAACTTTTTCCAGTGCCCTGTAAACAAACGTGAGTTGGAGGTGGATTTGTTGCACAAATCGGGAACCCAAATTAAGCACTTGATACAAGTAAATGTTTTTTATTTCTCATTGAAATAAATTCTAAAAATTCATATATAACAAATATTTAAACAAACATTTTTTAAATACAATTTAAAATCCCAGGAAATCGCATATTCGACTCTTATTATTGATAAGCATTTACTTGCTTGATTTATGCCTGACATGCACTTATCACCGTATACCATGCCCATTTCAAAGTTTTAAGAGCATGCCTGGAATGTTTCTGATTTAAAAATTTTTTTCTCCACCAGAAATGTCCATTACAACCCTGCCCAGCCGCATCTGCCTGGTGGGAAATGTCGGCCAGGATGCGGACACGCTGCAGGCAGCCGAATCCTTTGGCCTGCCCATCGTTACCTCGGAGACGGGCCTGGACCTTGTCGAGGAGTCCGACTGGCGTACCTTCTACGTGCTCGACGACTTCGAGGGCGCCAGCTTCGAGGCGATACACAAGCAGAAGGAATGGTGAGTACTAGTCACTGCCACTATAAATAACCCGGCGAAAAGCCGAAAAAGAACAAGAAGGCTGCTTAATTTAGACAAAGCTGACGGTGGACACAAATCTGTCACATGTGCCTGTCCGCCTCCCTTTCTTATTTGCACCCAGTGCAGAGCCATTATCATAGTCGTCGTCGCCTCCACCATGCTGGGCAGCATCGGCATCAGCAGCAAATTGAGTCTGAAATCGAGACACACGCATTGGGGCACTAGCCCCTCTCCAATTTCCCCGCTGGATCCACTCGATAGCCACCGATTCCAAGATTGACAGCGTCAGCCATGCGCCGAAATCAGCCCCTTCATCGTCTTCCTTCCGATCTTATACCCTTACTGCAGCTATATATTTATGACTTGGGTTTTCTCTTTACAAATGGAGTTCTTAGAGCGATTTGACTGCTGGGCTTTATAGAAATTAAATCATAAAATATTTGCCTTATTTTTAGTAAAGGAAAACTATCCGATTAATCTTCATATATTAATATTTCTAGCTCTGAAAATTCTCAGGTAATTTATGCACGTATAACAGCCTAAATAATGTTAAACTCTTTTAAAGTAAAACCTTGAAATTCAGTTGAAAGAATAAACCCCAATGGCAAATAAATTGCAACAAAATGTGCTTCTTATGTGTAAACAAAGGATTTACCCTTCTGGAATTCCATAACAATTAGTATTCTTTTTATGAAATATTAATGTATATATTAAAGCCCTCCTCCCTCCTTTGGAGGGTATATCCAGTTCGACTTCTCGCCAATAGCTCGCAATCATTTTTCTCGAGCTACAAATTGTTGTCAAATTTGAAACTTGCGCAAATGTTTGCTCTTCTGCTCTATATGTGAACGGTCTGTTCTGTTTGGTTCAGTTCCTATATTATTTTTTGCACGCTTGATTAATTTGCCTGCTGCGTAGTAATAGCCTCAAATAACATGCACGCTTTGGAGATCCCGAACTCTAGGCCTTTTTTGTTGATTTCTTTTGGGGGAGGCGGTGGGCGACGGGGACCAACCTCTGCCCTGTCTCATTAGTGATTAACAATAATTTGCGATACCTTGGTTAGCGTTTATTTACGAGCTTCTTCGTTTGAAGGTCACCAAATGCGTTTAAGTTGTTATGACTTGGAGGGGTTTTCTTGGCAGGAAGAGGCGCTCGGTGGGCGTCTGTGTTTTCCTTTTCATGTTTTCCCAACACGCTCCGCTTGTAAGGGAAAGGCATTGCGAAACGGAAAAGAAAGAGCGCGCTCCTCCATTTAAGAATTATTATTTATATAGATTTTCATTCATGTTTCGGTTCGTTTTGTTATTGCAATGTGTATTTGTTTTTCGCCATTTTTGCCTGCTAAATGAGCGGAAAATAAAACAAAAGCCAAAAGCCGAGCGGAACAGCCCGGGAGAGGTGCGTAGAAGTTGTTTTTCTCCGGGCTAATTATATTTCATGTTTCACATTTTTTTATGGGTTTTTGCCATCTATAAATTTAATTGATATCTGCTTGTAGAAAATCATAAATTGGAATTAAATTGAAAATTTGTTTTCCCACTTAGAAAAAACTACGCGGAAAGTTTGCCGCGTGAGTTGTTTATTTTTTAAATAAATATGCACTTTCCCGGTTTGTTTTTGTCACCTGATATAAATAAATTATGACTGTTTGTCTCAGGTGGATTTCCTTTTAGCTATAAAAAATTGTATAATCAAATACAAAAGAAATGGTCTTTGTTTTCGAAATATAAATAAATATCCTTTTACTTTTATACTTCTGTTAAATTTAAAGGGGCTTCTAATTTTTGTGATTATTCCAAGTGAAAAGCTTAAGCCATTTTATCAGAATTTTACTAAACTTTAAATGGCTAATTAGTGCAGCAGTGTTGCCTTTTACTACAGAAAGGTATTCTGATTAAAAGTATACAAAAGCCCAATGGGAAACCGAAGAAATTTTAATGAGGTATTCCCAGAAAAGTGCGATAAGTTGAAAGATGACCGAAAGCACTTTAACGGCCACTTAACCTCGCCCAAAATGATGCCACAAAGATCTTGTTAATTGCTCTTCCCAGCATGGCCAATATATATGTATATGCATATTTAATCTGAATCATAGGAATGATCCACCCGTTAAATGGGGGAAGTCTCGCGGCGATTCGTTGCCTATTTTGGGGACGTAGCGAGCTGAGAATGAAAATGTACTTAAAAATAAAAACAAATAAAACGCTGTGATGACAATTTCGGATAGAATTTATTCACATGAAAACTTGCGTATTTCTACAGAAATCGAAAATGAATCGTTTTTGTTTTTTGCGTGAATTTTTGGGGACTTCTCTGGGGAAGCACAAAAAAATCTCTGATGTCGTTGGCCAAGTTTTTTCACTGAATCAAATTGAGGAGGAGGTGGCATTGCAGCAATCTCTTGGCGCCAAGATTCTACAAGAATTTGTGTATATTTAAGATCGAGTGATGTCAAATAAAGTCGAAAGTGTTGAAAGAAGCGGTGTGGGAAAAAACGGAAATTCTTTTCCATAAAAAAATAACAATTTCTCAGATATAACAAATCGCAAAGAAGAAAAGAAAGAGAATTTCAGGAAAATCGGAATTCATACGATTTTATTGAGGCATTTATATGATGTGCGCTTGCTCTGTTTACATATATTTAAATATTTATGGTATATCTGTGCGAGCGACTATATAATTTATAAGTTTTGATATGGTGAATTAATTGAGGCAGAACGAGTCCGCGAACGACATGTCATTGACTGTTCTATAGTTCTGACCCTCGCAAAGTTCGAGTGCCCCGGCGAGTCAGTCAAAGATCGCCGCGCTTTACAAAAGACACACGAGTGCCCAGAGCTGCCAGAGATCATCCATTGTGGAGGTCGAACCCCCGATTTCCCCCATTCCCCCTATCCAATCCGACCCGTTCCGATCCGATCATCCCATAATTTGTGAACGAGCACGCGCTGCGCATTCTCGGGCTTTGACTAAGCAGCAGAATCATCATTTTCCTGGGTTTTCCTTGGGACCCCAGGCGAAATATTTAATTGTTCTTTGGAATTTCATTTCTCTTCTCTGCTGCTGCTGCTGCTTAAATATTTGCTAGGCTCTCACACTCTGCATTTCACCTGTCTCCGTTTGGCTTTCTTTGTTTACTGTCACCTCGCTCTCAGACTCATTTCCTCTCTCTACACAGGAAAAAATGTATCATATTTATATTATCTTAATTTTAAGAACAATTTTAGAGGCCAAGGCACTAATATATTATATGTACCAAAGCTTTATATATCCAACAATCCATCTTGCACTGCCGATCCAACCAAGATCCCAAAACTTATATAGACTCAGTAGCGAATGGATTATTTTATACATTTCTAGATATTTTTTATTTCCAATCTGAAACGTATAGATCGTATTTAAAAATATTTTACAAAAAATCAGCTTGTTTCACTTTACATTTATCAAAACGTGAAACCTTTACCAAAGTAAAAGTTATAAACTTGGCTGATTAGCATCGTTTTTGGAAGAGATTATCTTTGATCCTCTCGTTTTCCTCTGTATATCTCACATTCTCTTGAGAAGAGAGACGTTTGCACTGCTTATAGAGGAATATATCACGCTTGTGTAGCATTTTGCCACTTATGTGCCACAATTAAGTGATGATGAGGAGAGAACAGAGCCAGAAATGTGGGGAGACCAGAAGAAAGCAGGGGGTGGTCCCGACCGCCTGGCATGTCAGGCATTTCTATTTCCATTTTCCATTCGCTCGCTGCCGCCCCATCGCTTATTCAATAATTTTCCCAAGCACCGAGCTCTGCCAGTTGTGTTTGTTTAGTCGCCCGGATAGAATCACAAACTCTGGTCGCGCAGTCCTCATCTCAATCCATATTCTTGTGCCTCTGAATCGGACAAAATCGTGTGCCCGCGACAAATATTTGAGCATATGGAAATATTCCCCTGTTGGTAAGGAAGGTTTAGCCCAACCTAACAGCCAGGAGAACACATATGTGTGACTGCGAATGGAAATGCAGATGTAAAGTGATATGAAGGGGAGGAGTGAAAGTGAGACACACAACAGGAAGTCAACCTGAGAAAAGTCTTTGAAAGTGAAAGATCAAGTGAAAATGTGCAACTAGGGGAGAAAACTCATTAGAGGAAGTTGCCAGTGAGTGTGCTGCATCTTGTGAGAATCTTGTGACTGGAGAACAAAGATAAATATGGATATTAACAACATGGAAACCTTCAACTTACTTCTAAAAGAATACAAAAGACTGGATCAACTATTGAAACAATGGTAAATGTGAACTGAAGATATAATTTTCTCTGATATCTTTAATATTCCATGCCTTTATTTTAAATCAAATTCTTAGCTTTGAATGCTTTTAAGATTCCTGTGATATATAATTCCACTTAGCCCATGGATTTTCCTTTCCCTATTTCTGTTTAAGCTTTCCCAAAAAAGATTCCTTACGCATAACCCCTTCATTCAAGACAATTTTCCGCGGGCTGCCTTAAAATTTGTTTTTAAATACGGCCATAATTATAATTAGGCCTGATGAGGGGAATAAATAAATAAATGTGAACACATTTCAAGTACCATAAATACATGCCTCTACGCGATGCCCACAAAGTGGATTCAAAATGTGGCAAAAACAATACTTGATGTGTCAGGCTGCAGTCAGCTTCCGCTCGATTGATTTGTTTACAGGAGCTTCCGGCTTTTGCCTGTTGGAGATGAATGGGAGTGGGTTGAGGATGGACTGGCTGACTGACTGGCTGGCTGACTGTCTGACTGGCTGCCTGTCCACCAGCTGTCGATGTCCGGTGTTGTGTATAAACAAAAGAGCCCTTAGTCAGATGGTTCAAAGTTCAATAAAGCGGAACAATCGCTGCACTCCAGCAATTGAGATGAATTCGCTTCAGTTGCGTTCGGAATGCAGTCGGTTGAAGACACCGATGCCGATGCCGATGCCGATGCCTCAGCAAAGATTCGAATTAAATTATGGCCACTGCAACAGCTGCCAAGGTCAATTGGGGCATAAAAGACCAGATTGCCTTGCATAACTCAAAAGTGTGCCACATAAATATTTAATTGCCTCTCCTTACCCTTCACTTGCAGCATTCTGGGACCGCCGGCTTTGAAGTACGCGGCCGAGATGAAACAGACACTGGGCCAGAACTCGCGCCCCATTTACAACTATGCGATGCGCGGCGTGGTCACTTGCTTCACCGGCATACGCAAAAAGGATGAGCTGGTAAGTGGATGCTGGGACTCCTCCTCCAGCAGATACTTAATTCTCTTCCATCTTGTTCCATGCGCACAGACCAAGCTGGTTAACCTCATTCACTCGATGGGCGGCTGCATCAAGAAGGACCTGAACACGAAGACTACGCATTTGATTTGCAACCACAGTGGCGGCGAAAAGTATCAGTGAGTTTCAATTATTACAAATTTGTGAAGTTTTCGTTGTAATATATATATATATTCTATAATTTCGATCCTCTTCCCTGTTTAGGTACGCCAAAACCTTCCGGTTAACCGTGGTTCGTCCTGCTTGGGTGTATGCCGCCTGGTCGGATCGCAATTCCCTGGAATTCGACGCTACACAGGAAGTCTTTACCAAAACGCATCGGCTAAAGGCCTTTGAGGGACAGAAGATCTGTTTTTTCGGCTTTCCTGCTGAGGAACACCAGCACATGGTGGATGTTCTGCTGGAGAATGGAGGCGTCTGCGCCGAACTCGAGGATCCGGAGTGTTCACATGTCGTGAGTCTGCCCTTTCATTTGCTCTAATTGTCTAAATACCAGCTTTTTTGATAGTTTGGAGTCTGTAGTTTGCATGCTTTTGTTCTTGGACATGCTTCTATTTTTTTGCTGTCTCGAACGGCTGATTCTTAACCCACAACAATCCTAATCCGTGTGTCTTCCAGGTGATGCCCAATACGGGCGCAGTATTTACAAGCACTAGCACTAGCACAGATACTAATAACCCAACTAGCACCCTAACTAACCCATCCGAATCCCAAACCCCCGACCCAAGCAGCAGTGCGTCGCAGGCGGACGGAGAAGGTCAGCGAATGGCTGAAATCAAAGCGGAGGACCTGTCCGAGACGGACAAAGGAATGCCAGTGGATATGGATCTAGAGCAGGAGCAGAAGGAGAACCACAAGGCCCTTGTTGAAGACGAGGACGACATACACTTTGACGAACGCCTCTTTGTAGAGGCAGCGGACATTAGGAATCCTAACGATGATCAGTTGCCTGAATCGGATGAAGAAGAACTAGAAGTGGTAGAGCAGAAACCGCCAGTGGAAGATCAGCAGCAGGAGGAGGATGTACAGGCCAGCACGCCGAAATCGAGCAAAATCAAAATGAGTTTGAATGCTGCCACCCCTCTAAGTTCGCCCGAAATGGATGGCATTGTGCTGGACTTCGAGAGCACAACCCAAAACATTTCCCCCATCCTGAAAGCCATCAATGAGTGTGACCTGGAGACCGAAGATGATCTGCCAGCTACGGAGAATGACCTGAAACGCAAGCGCGATAGCTTGGATAATGTGTCACTTATGTCTGTGGATTCCTTTGCCCTTCCGACGAGCACCAAAAAGCCCAAGCTCATTCGCACGGGATCCATTTCGAGGACCCTTCGACGATCCGTGAGCTTCGTAGCAGAACCGCTGATGAAGACGTTAAGACCGCGCAGAAGCTCAGTGGCAGATGCCTCCACCTTCATGGGAAGCGAGGCAGCTGCTGATGACTCCATTTGCTCCTTGGCCTCGTCAATTAATCTCACCCTCAATGAATCCATAAGGAAGCCGGTTAAGGAAAAGTTACGTAGCTTCTGCGGCAGGATTACGAGGAGTAGCAGTCGTAGAACTGACAGAGGAGCTGGTGATGGCACTCCGGAATGTACTGGAATTCTGGATAGTGGTTTCAAGACACCCAAGGCACCCAAGCCCCGATCCACGGCTACGCCCAAAACCGCCAAGCGACTCTTCGGCCCCGTCTCCGGCGTTGTTTCTGCTCTCACCCTAACTACTAACCCCTCTACTCCAATCCCGAATCCCAATCCGAATGCCAGTTTGGATGTCCACGACACCTCCTCCACCAATCCATTTGCTTTCTGTGCTGCTGCCGGCGTGATGCCTGCCATGCCTCCATCATCATCGTCATCACCCACATTGTCGATCGCTGTACATAGCTCGGTGCAAGTAATTAAGTCGTCAGACGAGGAGTCGACAGCGGGGCGACTCAGTCCCGTCCACGTCATAGAAGAAACCGTGCAAATGGTACTTTTGAAAAGATCATCAATGTTTTCGTTCAAGGATGTGTGTTTTTTCCTGTGGAAAGGCAGACTTTGAAACGGCAAGGATATTCAAGTTTGAGTTTTTTTTTTCGATAAGAGCATTTTTTGATATAGTTTATTCATTTATTTTGATAAAAAAGATAGTTATTTGATAGAGATACTGCACGTTCAGGAGTACAAAATCAAAGCCATCACATAGTCAGGGACAAAACTCCGCGGTAAGGATTTTCGATTTACTTTGCTCGAAATGCTTTAAGATTTCATTTATGTTGACAATTGCTCCGACCTTAAAATTAGGTGCCCAACCATGCTCTACGTGTTACGTAGTACAAAACTTTGGTAAATGATTTATATAAACTAAAGACATGAAACTACTAGTAGAATCTCTTCCAAGGGTTTGGAATCATCTGAAATTCATCCAGCTATCTATCAATCATTAAACAATAATTTTACAATTTTATCAACATGTTTTGAACATTTTTCAATCCATTATCCATTATATCAATCATTTGTTCCTAGTGAAAATCATATTTGTGTTCCATTGTGTTCAATATCGACTGTGTTCTCGAGCATTTTTAACATTTTTTCAGTTGCTGTACTGCGATTTGTGTCACCCTAACCGCCGCCATCCGCCATCCAGCCTCCAGCCTCCTCCTTCCATCCCAAGTCCCCAAGTTAATTTTGTTAATTGTTATTTAATGGTTATATGCTATAGCTTAGTTCTAATTTGGTGCGGTGTCTGGAACTTTACATTCTCTAACCATACTTTTGTAAATAACTTTGGTTTCCTCTACACACTCTGTTTTTTTTTTTGAACAAAACAACAAATCAAACAAAAAGCAGCACAATAAATATTGGAATAACATTTATTTGCAACACCCAAAACACGCACACACACTGACAGACATACAGTTATAGACTTTCGTTCAGCTTGAATAAATGTTAAAAATGCCAACTCGAAAACAACGTAGATATATGTAAATAAATAGAAACAATAACAATGGAGGAAAGAATAGAAACGAGCAAACCTAGAACAGAGGAATTCCTCTGCAATTTAGGTGAAAAATGTATCATTTTATCGATGGACTAACCAAACATATTTGCACAACTGTTTCGTAGCTACTTTATTTTAAACAATTTTTGCATTATGTTCCTTAGCTTCACTTTTGCCTCGTGTTTCGTTTGCCGTTTCAAAGTGCTGTTGGCCGAAAAATGTGGACTAAAAATGTTTTGTTTGGCCTTTTTTTGCATTTTTGACGAATGATTTTCCAAAATTTATTGTGCTTGCTGCTGGCTATCTATAAGATCTCTCTGGCTATATATATCCTCTATATAGACGTATGATTGACTCGTAAATATACTCTAAAATTGGGCTGCAAACAAAACATTTTTTTGTGGATCTTGCACACATTCCTTCGCACCTAAGTAAAGCATCAAGAGGTGTATTAATCGTCTCCGATTTGTTGTGCCATTCAGGTGGTGGACGAGCATACGACCGTCACGAAGCCGGAGCCGAAGAATAACCATACGCACATCCTGAAATCAGACTGGTTCTGGTATACCATACAGAATGGGTATGCCAACGAGATGGATTATCTCTTTGGCGATGTAAGTAGAGCCACATCCACTCTCCAGACACATATTAATCCCTTGATTTCGTCTTAGTATTTGGACAGCATCACGAATACCCCCAACACAGATCGTAGGGACTCGTTACCCATTAGCTTTAATAAGCGGAAACGCAAGCGTTTCTCGCAACGCATCCAGCTGGAGGGCACTCCCCTGGGAACCTCGGGAAAACGACGCTCCTCCGTCTCGGATGCTGGCCTGCTTTCCGTATCGAATAGCTTCTTCGACTGCACCACCAGTCCGGATAAGCTGGAAGCGGCCGATAAATTGCTGCATGCCGAGCCGGAGGCAAGTGATGCCATAACGCCAGCCAAGAAATCGATGCGCTTTAACCACTTTATGGACTTCTTCACCACCGAGTCGAACTATGTGGGCATTTTGGATACCATCCTGAATGTAAGTTGAAGTTTTCCTTTGAGTTTTTAACCTCTAACAACTACCGTATTCTTCCCTGTAAAAATAGCTCTTTAAAAACAAACTGGAGGAATTGGCCGAGACCAATGATCCCCTGCTGAACAAGTCCGAGATTAAGACTATCTTTGGCAACTTTTTGCCCATCCATGAGGTGCATCAAAGCATGTTGGAGCACTTGCGGAAGCTGCACGCCAATTGGCGAGAGGATTGCCTCATCGGCGACATCATTATCCAGCATCGCGACGAGCTGATCAAGGCCTATCCGCCATACGTGAATTTCTTTGAGCAGATGAAGGAGCAGCTGCAATATTGCGATCGGGAATATCCGCGCTTCCACGCCTTCCTCAAGATCAATCAGACGAAGCCGGAGTGCGGACGTCAAGGTCTGCAGGATCTGATGATCCGACCCGTCCAGCGTTTGCCCAGCATCAGTCTGCTGTTGAATGACATCCTGAAGCACACGAGTGGCAGCAATGCGGATCACGGACGGCTGGAGGAGGCGCTGAAGGCCATCAAGCAGGTGACACTGCACATTAACGAGGACAAGCGACGCACCGAGTCGCGCATGGCCATCTTCGATATATTCAACGATATCGACGGTTGTCCGGCGCATTTAGTCAGCTCAAATCGCAGCTTCATATCCAAGTGCGAAGTTAACGAACTCTCCGACTCGCTGAGTGGTCGTGGCGATAGCCTCGTCCTCTATCTCTTCTCCGATTCCATTGAGCTGTGCAAGCGACGGTCAAGAGGATTTAATACCGCCAAATCGCCGAGCACAGCCAAGACGCATAAGCATCTCAAGCTGATATCCCTTAACACGATACGGCTGGTCATTGATATCTCCGACAGTCCGCGCGCCTTTGGCCTACTGCAGCGTGGCGATAAGGAGAAGCTGTATACGTTTACCATCAGCGATGAGGAGACGGATAAATCTGTATATGTGAAGAAGCTGTGTAACCAGATTGCCGCCCATACATGCCGGACGGATGCGGTAAGTAGCAATAATACTGCCTCTCCAATTATTATTTTAAAATTTAACGAACATTTTTAATTTTTGTAGGACAAACTGTTGATTTGTCGCACCTCCCAAGAAATGGAGGTGGACATAAGCGATGTAAATGTCAGTACGCTGAGCAAGGCCTTCAAACTGGCAGCCAAAACGCGCCTCAAGGTTGGATTTAAAACCCTGCATTTAACAATAAAAATCCTTTCTAATTGCACTATTTATGTTGCATTCAGGTGGGCCGTGCCTTCTCTTTTAACAAGACGCCCAACAAGCTGAAACGGGCCGTCTCCACTATGATGACTTCGCCATTTGGCAGCACCAATTCACTGACTCCCGCCTCTCAATTGGCCCAGATGCGCTTGGCCAGCTGCACAAATATAAATGTGAGAGCATTATAAATTTATACTGCGAATTTCCAAACAATATTAAAAATAATTATTTATTTTTTCAGGAGGTGGACGATGAGGACTGTGCCAGCATGCGTAGCAGTTCGCCGTCCACACAATCCGAGATGTTGGTGGTGCCGCCGCTCTCTGTGCAGCCCACGCGGAAAAACAAGGCCGTTGTTGGCCGCATTTAAAGTTCAGCGTTGATTCCGTGCAGCCAATTTGTGTATTCCATTTCTGAGGTCGTCCTTCAGAAGCGAGAGACTCGTTTGCAGTGCGATCAATCGGGCATTCGAATTCGTAATCTCATAAAAACAACAATCAGAAACTAAATTTTATCACGCGTCCAAAATGTTTAGAATAACAAAAGTTATTGTTAAGTTGCATCTCCTGTCTGATGTGGAGCTCGCTCGCGCGAATGTTGAAGCGTTCGATGCGAGCAGCGATCGATTGACCAAGATGACATGTAAATAGTTCTCCATATTGTGTAACTCCCGTGTATCCGCGCACCCGTGCCGCGTCGCTAAATGTAACTTAAATCATAGTAAGTGACTAGAGAGATCGCATGTTCACGCGCGCACAGAACGATCGATCGATCGATTCGAATGAGTTTCCGTTGATCGCCACACCGCAACAAGCTGTGAATGTTTACTGAGTAAATTTTTTAAAAACCTATCTTATTATATTGATTATAACTCAACGATTTTGCTTGAGTAGGCAATTTACGGCCCTAAGCTGTAAGGCGTTCAGAGCATGATGATGTTTAAGTTAATATATATGAAATCATGATAAAAAAACATATTTTAAAACAAATTGACTTTTTCTTATATAAATTTCAGCCCAAAGGATACCACTGAAATTTCGAACTTTTAATTTAGTTTCAAAAAACAATTTTTAGCAGGCGCATTTCCAAGTAATCTTCCAATATTTATAATCTTCCTCACATACGAATCTGGTGTATAAAAAACTAGAAAAATAATAACGCGGAGGACCCCCTCATCATTCAGAGTGTGTAAACCGATCTGACGCCCGAGTTAACCTTGCTCATGACATCCGAGTGCCGTTGGTATTGCAGAATATGGGACTTCAAGCGCAAGACTGTCTTTAGCTTCTGTCCGATCTCAAGAATGGCCGTCTCGTTAGAACCATCGGCAGTCCACACGGCTGAAAATGAGGACTTTATTAACTAAGTTATGCTTCTTATGCGAGTGTATGCACCTACAGATCTTGTTGGTCTTGGCGCGTATGTTGGTCACAGCGCCACAAATCTCATCGGAATAGTCAAAGGTTTGGCCCACCATCATAAGCAAGATGTCCAACCAAATGCGATCCAGTTCCGTCTTTGAACTCTTGCCAAAGGTCAGCAACCAGCGCCCACCCTTGATGTTCGCCTCATCTTCCCACATGGGCCTTTGAGAGGAGAGATTAACATTAGCAGGATCTTAAAGTATTAAGCAATCCCTTCCTACTTAATGCCCGTTTTGAACATGGAGTAGTCGCATCCAGCTTTCAGCTCCGATGGCGTCTTGATGGTATTGTACAAGCTCCAGAAGGTCTTCACACTGTCGATCTGGGTGATCTCGTTCAGCATGTCCTTCCAGGGCTTAGTGCGATCGTTCTCTAAATACCATAAGGTCCACACATGCTCCAAAGGATGTTTGTACTGCACTTCGTATATGGCCTCATCGATAGGCTCCAGATTTGATTGCTGCTGAAGAGTCTCCTGCTGCTGCTGCTGCTGCTGCTCCTGCTCCTGCTCCTGCCCAGAATGAGACTGAGGCAGCTGTATTGGCTGCTCTTCTGTGGAGATCTCACTGTTTTGCCCTTGTGCACTGGCCATGGTTTGCGGTTTTAGCGATACACAAACAGAATACTTCAATTTATATATATTTCGACGGCTGTGTGGTCTCAACGAATTTGGTCGCGATTCGAGTGGGAATTACTTACAAGAATACCAAAAGATAATACTTTAGCACATTTTTCCAAGACCAAAGGGGAAACGAATCAAAACGGAAGGCAGAAAGTCGAACAATGACATAACCAGTTATGAGACCGTTTTCTACGCCAACTGGATATTATTCTTTATACGCACTTTCGGGTCGTTAAATCGGTATTTTTATACCCAAATTTTTTGGAAAAGTAGGAGTTTAAAATAACCATAACTAAGCCAAAACAGCCCTAATCTCAAATCGGAAAGCTTTTCTATGTTAGCTATTATTTGATTAATTAATCTGCATAATGACTTTAGAAAAATATAACAATACATTTTTGGTAAATTTTTGAAAACTTTAATGATGTAGTTATGGTTGTTTTTAACTCTGATTCGTCCAAAAATTGGGAAAAAAAAATAAAGACCCAAAAATGCGTATATCTGAGGTCTTCTTAACAGCATATTTTGGGCAAAAATGAATTGACAGCCAAATGCCGTATACTGTCCGATTCTCCGTTAAATTCTTAATTATTTAGAAATTAAATATGGGAAAAAACAAAGAAAAAAATTTAGCTCGATTTTTGAAAAAATGATAAGGGGTTACATCATTAAAATTGTCAAAAATTGACAAAATATTAATTTTTGTTAATTCCTAAATTTGAAATGCAGATTAATTAACCAAATAATAACTAACATAGAAATGCTTTCCGCACTGAAATTAAAGCTGTTTTGGCTTAGTTATGAATATTTTAAACTATGAGTTGTCCCAAAAATTAGGACATAAAAAACCGATTTTAAGACCCAAAAATACAGCATATTTTGGCCACAAATGGATTAACAGCCAAATGCCATATATATTCCGATCCGCTGTTTTTAAGGCTGTTTTGGCCAAGTTATGGATATTCTTAAGTTTGATTTGTTCAAAAATTAGGATATAAAAATGCCGATTTAAGGACCCAAATATCCGCATACTTGAGGTTTCTGGAGAGCATAATTTGGCCAAAAATGGAATGACAGCCAAATGCCGTACAGTGTCCGATTCGCCATTAAATTCTTAATTATTTAGAAATTAAATATGGGAAAAAACAAAGAAAAAAATTTAGCTCGATTTTTGAAAAAATGATAAGGGGTTACATCATTAAAATTGTCAAAAATTGACAAAATATTAATTTTTGTTAATTCCTAAATTTGAAATGCAGATTAATTAACCAAATAATAACTAACATAGAAATGCTTTCCGCACTGAAATTAAAGCTGTTTTGGCTTAGTTATGAATATTTTAAACTATGAGTTGTCCCAAAAATTAGGACA